>SNQJ01S0013455.1:256266-285534 GCA_010110895.2 Picea sitchensis
TGTGTGTGTTTGTTTATGTAATCAATGTGTTCACAATTTATTTCATTTATTTTTATACTTGTCAATGCAAGTAGAATTTATGAAATTGTTGCATGTCTAGTTTTACTTACAATAATCGAGCAAAAGGATATGAAATCTATGATAACTTTAGGTATGGTAATCCCAAACTAAGCAACACCACCAGTCAAGCTAGAGGTTATTAATTAATTTTCATTTTAATGCATATTTCCTTTATATTTAAGGAATTAAAATAGTTTTCTTTGAACGAAACTTACTTTATTGTTAATAGGAATACAATCAACAATTAGTCGATCTCTAGATCTGGTTCTGTGTATACAATACCAATGTCTCATAAGTTCAACCATGAATCCTAGGTTGATCGTTAAATGGACCAATGAAACAATCACCCTTTAAAGAGCGATATAAAATCATTGTCATTTTTATTGCTATGGTCGGAGAGACACTAAGGAATAAGAATTTTTAGCTTTCATTGATTTAGGAAATTGTCATATGGTAAAACCATAGATTAGGGGACTCTCAAGAAACACTTTTCCAAATTTTTTCCAAGTGTCATTGCACATATTGTAGAAGCATATTAGGATGCATGAAGGGGACTCTCGACAAAAACTTTTCCAAACTTTTTCTAAGTGTCATTGCACATATTGTAGAAGCATATTAGGATGCATGAATACACTAAGAGATTTTAAAGGACATTTTTGTGGTGCAGTAAGAACCACCTTACTTGTTAACACACTAGCAGGAAAATCAATAAACTTAGGAAGTACTTTTGAGATTGAACAAAAACGTGACATGAAAGTAGTAGCATCAAATATTGAGGCTACATCTATGGCTTATACAGACATAACCCTCCAAAAAAATCCTAGGAATGAATGTGAGTCTTCTATTATCTCACTCACTTTAGAAGAATCTATAGCATTTGAAGGACCTATGAAATTTTTGAAAAATCCCTTATGTATCATGGTTGAAGAGGAAGGACAGGGTTACATCCAAAAAAATATTATCACATTTAGATTTCCTATCCATAAATCATAAATCGAATGGAACAAGACAAATGAAGAACATTCCACCTTATACTTTAACAAATATTCATGGGTTGATTAGTGAATATTTGAAAGCATTTATTTTTTATTTTGATGTTCTTTGCCATAGTTACAATTACTCCTCTAGTGCTCACAAATTCAAATGATTTCTTGACATCCTTAAGGATGTATCTTTGCGTTGGTTCATTGAAATTGGTGGAAACTCCATCTAGACTTAGGAAGATATGAAATAATCATTCTTAAAAAAACACAAATATTATTTCCAAACAAGGGACTTGCAAGGAGAAATCTTCAAAATTACTCAAAAGGAAGAAGAAATTCTATAAGACTATGTCAAAATATTCCAATATAATATTTGAAGATCCAAACAACATCATGTGGACCCAGACATACTCAAGATTATTCTTCTCAAAGGTATCTGGGATGAATGTTTGGATGCGATAAATTTTATGGAAGTTGGAGATGTTTTCTAATTATCATATGAAGAAATTTGTGAGTTGTGTAAATTTGATGCTCAGGAGGTAACACTAAAGAAGGCATGGGTCCCCAAAAGAGTCAATAAAAAACCATTAAATCCTAAAGGGGTGGAGTCACCCGAGATGAGAATGAGAAATTGCTAGATATTTTTAAAATGGACATCCTTATCTTTCTCAGTTCCCAATTGGATACCATAAAAACAAATAAGAATCAAGATGAAGAAGAGTTGACTTTGGCTACTTTCTAATGAAGATGATGAAAGAAGCACCCTTTACGAGAGTTCCCACTAAACAATGTAGAAACTTGCACTAAGTGTGCGTACATCAATGAAACAAGTAGATTTCCTTCATTACTTGATATTCAATAAGTCTAACAAGGATCTAATGAAGGAACCACGAAACTTTTTTTCATTAAAAAAAAAAAAACAACTTGGCAAAATCACTCACTAAGTATGGTCCAAGATCCTCCTCAATCATATAATGTATTTTGGTATAATAAAAAACAATTGAAAATCATTTTTCCTCTTGACATCCACTAGTACCATGGAAAAGTGGACTTTGCAAGCTCAAAAACAACCCTAGAAATAGGGTTAGTGAGAGCCTTTTCCTTATGGAAACCTACCCTAAAAACAACAATATGCCCCTCAACCATATCGTTCATTCGAACAACAACAATGTCAACAACCATTACAATTTCCATCCAATAAAACTCCTCAAATTCCATCTCAAATTCCTATTCAAACCATGCCTACCCAAATAACACAGTATCTCAACCTACTTACAACAATGAGTTACCCAACTACCCAAATTATTTCATTTCCCTTATGTATATTCATGATGTTCATGTATGATCATGAAAAGTGATTAAGAAATCCTCCAATCATTTTGGAATAATATCATGAGGAAATATCAATTGTATTGAATGACCAAATAAATAAACCTTCCTTAGTGGAACAAGCCAGTACCCTAAGAAATTCAAACCAGCCAAGTCCTGTATAAACTCCTCCTTATCCATAAAAGTTGAACATTGACAAACCCCTTATTCAACTAGAGTTTGACCTTCTTAGAGAGTTTGACCTTCATAGCGTCTCTCAATTCTTGAATGTAGAAAAAATATTTACTTGTACTATATTATGCTCTGATTCTCCATCTCCTATCCAATGGTTGGATCGATTTTATTTTTCAGACCAAGGACGATGCATGGAAAATTTTATGGGGTCGTTGGTACTAGGATAGAAAATTTCTTAGTGAAAAAGCATGTCACCCTTTATTTAATTATGAGGAGGATAAACTTATTTCCAATTCTAAATCATGGATTAAATTACCTAAATTTACATTAGAGTTTTGGTCTAATAAGGGGTTGAAGGCCATTGGCGAGGTCTTAGGAAATTTCATAGCTTCTAATGATAGTTTCAAGTCTAGCAATATTTGATCGATAGTGAAAATATTGTCTTATTTGGACCCTTGTCAAGGGATTTTTGAGTCTATGGAGTTGGTGGGGGGGGGCATTACTATATAGAACAACTAGTATCCCTTTTATGTGCTCTCATTGTCATAAGGTCAGGAACATTATGGAAAATTGTGAGCATACTTTTCAAAAGAATTTTATGAGGAATAATAGGAGGTCTTTTGGTGGAAAAGGTTCAATCTCTAAATCTTCTCCATGGACATTGGATATGAAGACTCTTCATTTAAATCAATTGGAGGGGGATGGAGTGACTCAAAGCCATAGTTGTCATCCCATCAAGAGGTAGCCACGAAGATTTTATTATGTTGTAGGACCATGAAATCTATGGGATATTCCTAGGAAAATATAGATATTATTAAATCTTCTAAAATACCTTTAGGCTGGACTGTGTATAAATTATCCAATTGGAGAAAGGTAGGGGCTTGTCCAAGGTCATTCAAATCAAGTTTTTGCATTGTCTCTTTGGTCATGACATTAAATACAACTCCTAAATCAATTAAAGTATTGGGGAGAAAAATGTTGTTGATGTCAACATCTACAATGGGACTTCTTGGATTTGGATAAGGGAGTTTGAAATTTCTATGAAACACAATCCAATTATCCATTTCTTCTTCCTAGAAATACCATTTATTATCCACCAATACTTGGCATTCCCTTATCATCTATTTCATTTCCAAATAATTCGTTTGAAATCAATTTTGACCTTCAACCTATATCTCAAAATTATGATACATGAGAAATTTTAGAAGAGTAGGGTTGATACTTAAGTTCATAGTGTCGGAATTACACATTTTGGTAAAATATTTTTGCTTATTACATACAACACAATTGTGAGAAACCCATATGAAGAAAACTTGTAGGATTATCCTTATGCTACAAAATCATTTGAACTAATTGTCACACATGTATCAAACTCATAGAACCAAGTCATCATATCACACAGATGGATGGAAATATTGTAACGTTATTATCATTACATGATTTTATTTTCTACTAAAACAACTATAAAATTGTTACCTACACATTTCATCACTAAACTAGTCTCAACTTCCTTACAGGATTAACATATGAGTTTAGCTATTTATCCTTCTCTCATAGCTTGTACACCACATTATCACAAATATTATATTGTAATAAAAAAAGAAGCATTTAGTGAGAATTATAGAGCCATAGGAGCATGAATGAATAGGATAGAGCCTGGTAGCATTGAAATTATTCAATAATATCCCAAATCCATGACTATCTTTGCTCGAGCAGGGTGGTTGGAATTCTCTAAGAGATTTCAAGGAGTAGAATTAGCAGTGGCATTTGAATCTTCCCAATATTTTAATGGTTGAATGACCATTGTGAGTGTCTTGACATTCATTATCAATGAAGGAAGTATTAATGGAGCTACATGATTTCACTTACAAGGAAAAAGGTGGTCCAAAAAATTTAAATTACCATATCACAATTGGTCCCAATTTGTAGCCACACCACTACACATGCTAGATGTTTGGAAGAGGGGAATTCAAAAGAATTTGTTGGTGTTTCCTTGGAAACATGTAGATTTCATTATTTAGAAATTTATAACATGTGAAGGAAAGATCATCTTGGTAAGGAGGATATGAATTTTTAGTATATCTAATGCTAAGTGTTATAGGGTTTATGTCTTCAGAACCCAGGGTTTCCATAGGGATTTAGTAGTATTATGGTGATGCATGGGGGGGTTGGAGTATGCTAAGGAAATATGGATGACACCTTGAATATTATAGACTACTATGAAGATACTTTATCCATAGGACATGATATTTTTTAATCCCTATGTTGACCCTTTTCTTATGTTGTACCCTGATGTAGGAGCATCGTAAGAAAGACAACAAAACAAGCGCAAGAGCAAAGGATAGTTGGAAACACACCAGCGCACATTTTGAAGACATTTTGAGTTTCAAAAGACGGAGCATTAATGTTACAACCAGAAGGATGTATTTGCATTTATGTTTTGGATATTGTAAACATACCTTGAACATTTCTCTCATCTGTCAGTTATGGAGGCATTTAATTGTAATGAATGTAAAGTAGATAGCTTTTAATTCCAGATTAGATAGCTTAGAGTGTAGGAGGGAAAACTCTAGAAAGCTCCCTCGCATGTTGTATTGAATTTTTTTTAAGTTGTAGAGCAAGAGAGGGGAGAAGAACAAAGATTGTAGAGTTGTATAACCAAATAGTTGTTGCTATAGAACCCATGTACAGATACACTTGGATTAATATAAAGAAAACTTTGATCCAAATTCATGGTGTTGTGGTGGTTGTTGTTTACATCTATTTGAATGGTATGTTTACGGTTTTCTTTTATTCTCTGTTATGCATTTGTTTCAATGCTATATGCGTGTATATGCTCGTGATTTCATGTTGAATGTATGAAGTCCATGAGAGAAGGAATATGAGTTTCAATTATTTCTCCTCCTGAGAATTCCTGCAAGGAGTGCGTTGACAAGCTCTGTGTTTTATCTCAGAGAAGCTCAGGAAAGATATTGTTGTTCTCATACCAAACAAAGTGTAGGTATAGCACAGATCCATGCAAGGTGTGCGCAGGTTGGTTGAAGTCTTTGACCTTTCCACCCAAGGAAAATATTGAAGAATTTTTGTGGAAAGGAGTGCGTAGAGTTGGAAGTTTGAAGTGCATGAAAGGATCCTTTAAAAATCCTTGAGTTGTAGCATAAAAAAGCTCGTGAAGGGTAGGGATTTGGAAGGAGTTTAAAGGAAGAACGAGGTCTGAAATCGCCTTGTAGAAGTTAAGCTTAGGAGAAAAAGATGCAAAGTCTTTGGGCATAACCCTTTGAGAAACCTGAACGGACGGTTGAAATTCTCAGAGGTAGAATTGCTGAAGTTCCGTAGACCGTTAGTTCTTGCATATCATTAAGAAGGTTAGGGTTGAGTTTTTTCAGCACTCATAAGCTTAGGAGGAGTAGTGGTCATTGGATCTAGATCAATGAGATTCATTGATCTCATTCTTGAATTTCATCATTTCAGAATTTGGGGTGTGGATAGGTTGTGACTCAGATTCAAGAGTTGCGAATTCCCAATTCACGAAGTTTCTATAGGATCAGGACTGTCAGATTTTGGGAAGTTCTGAGCCGTTGATTTGTGGTGAGAGGTGTCTTTATTTCAGCTATTGGTGAAGGGAGGTTGTTGCGTTGAAAATTGTTGATACACAAAATCTCGAGGTGCCGAAGGATTTGGCCCCAGGGCACAATTGAGGGTCACATCAGGAAAATTCAAGGGAGGAACCAAAGATTCATTAACCCTTTTCAGGATTTTGAAGATCGAAGGAGTCAGAGGAACTCACATCAGGGACCGTGAAGTTGTGAACCCCGAAATACCTTTATGAGAAAAGGTTGTGGTCACATCAGTTGGTCACGTGGGTCAGAGTTTGTGCTTTGTGCTTGTTCACGCAGGTGTAACTTTGAAGAAGGACCTATCGAAACACTTGTGTGTTGGAGATTCCTAAGGGGAATCAAAGAGTCAATCAGACTCAAGGGGAGATAGAGAACAATCCTTATACTGAGAGGTCAAGCAGAACCTGCTGAGGTAGGGGTGCTATGTCGGGTGGTATCAGAGCTCAGAATTTGAATTCTGTAGCAGAGAAGTCGGTTTAAAACAATGTCGCCAAGAAGATGTTAATATCAACCAATGCCCAATCCATCCATGGAAATGGAAATGAGATAACTTCGTGTTGGACTAGATGCTATGGAGACATCACAAAAATGGACAACTGATGTTGGAGATGTCAGTGAATCCGAGAATGAAAATGAAGCTAGAGATGACGAAGAAGAAGTTGTAGTCAAAGACGCTGCAGAAGAACGTCTATTCAGAGCTGTTGCAAGAATAGGTGTCAGAGAAAATATGGATATTCCGATGTACGAAGGAAACTTAGATGTTGAGGAGATGCTAGATTGGTTTCGAGATCTAGATAAATAATTCGACTATGAGGATGTCGAGGAGGACAAGAAAGTTAAACATGCTGTCACTAGATTGAAAGGGCATGCAACATTGTGGTGGGATGAACTGCAGGCTGATAGGCGTTGCAAAGGCAAGCAAAAAATCAAAAGCTGGGACAGGATGGTCGCAAAGATGAAAGCCAAGTTTATACCCAGAGATTACCAAATTAATCTGTTTCGAAGAATGCAGAATTTGAGACAGAAAGGGATGACAATGAAGGAGTACACTAAAGAATTCTACAGGATAAACATTAGAGTTGGTCATTGTGAGAGTGATGATGAAAAGGTCGTTAGATACATGAATGGTCTAAGATATGACATTCAAGATGAGATGAGCATGGTAACAATCAGGAATGTAGAAGATGATTATCAAATGGCTTTGAAGGCTGAAGAGAAATTGGTCCGAAAGCAAAGTCAAAGGGGCAGAGGTAGAAGTCAAAGAAGAGGCAAAGTAGTTGCCCATAATAGAGTACGGAAGCCCAAGGATGAAGAAAAGAAACCTTATACTCACCCTGAAAGAGGAGGAAGTTCACAGGGAAGACAGTGTGTCGATAAGAATGATTTTTTTGCGAGCAACAGGAAGAGGAAGAGGAGGTGAGATAAAGTTTTTGGTATGTGGAAAGATCGGACACAAATCGTTTGAATGTCTTGATAGAAAAAGATATGGAGGAGGAGAATCTCACACTTCAAAAGTGCAAAGGTGAAATGTTGAGGCAAAAGATGCAGAAGGTGGAAGATCCTTAATGATGCGAAAAATTCTCTTGAAGCCAGAGAAACAAGTGGAGAACCCGGTCAAGAGAAATAGTTTATTCAAAACTTCTTGCAAGACCAAGGGCAGGGTATGCAAGGTAATAGTGGACTGTGGAAGAAAAAATAATCTAGTACCCATAGAAATGGTGGAGAAGATGTAATTTGAGACAGTTTCACATCCAAGCCCATACAAGGTCTCATGGTTGCAAAAAGGACATCAGGTAACTGCCACTAAACAATGTTTAGCTGAATTTAAGATAGGGGGATACAGAGATGAAATTTTATGTGATGTTATTCCCATGGATGTCTGTCATATTTTGTTGGGGAGACTGTGGCAATATGACAGAAATGTTGTTCATGATGGAAGAAAGAACACATACACCTTGGAGAAGAATGGTAGGACACATATGTTGCTGCCAATTGAAGACAAGAAGGAGAAAGCAGAAGCAAGAAATACTATACTTCTCATGAGTGGTAAGGAACTTCTTGAGGAAGTCAAGAAATAAGAAGACATGTAGTTTGTTGTCTTAAGGAAAACTAGAGTCATCTTGACAAATACTTTGATAGATGATCTACCAGAGGAAATTCAAGAACTGCTAAAGAATTTCGTTCATATAGTGGTGGACGATTTACCTTGTTCATTATTGCCCATCAAAAGTATAAGCCATTACATTGACCTCATACCAAGAGAAATTTTACCAAACAAAGTAGTGTACAAATTGACACCGCAGGAGAATGAAGAGGTTAAGAAGCAATTCCAGGATTTGATGGACAAAGGGTTGATTAGAGAAAGCTTGAGTCCATGCATTGTGCCAACAGTGTTAAGTCCAAAGAAGGATGGTGGATGGAGAATGTGTATAGACTCAAGGGCTATAAATAAAATCACCATCAGGTATATATTTCCTTCACCCAGGATGGATGACTTGATGGATTGCTTGAGTGGAGCAAAGTTTTTTTCAAAAATTGATTTGAAAAGCGGATATCATCAGATTAGAATGAGAGAAGGTGATGAATGGAAGACAACACTCAAAACAAATGAAGGAATATATGAATGGCTTGTCATGCTGTTTGGTTTGACGAATGCACCAAGTACTTTCATGAGATTAATGAACAAACTCTTGAAGGATTTTGTTGGAAGGTTTGTAATTATGTATCTTGATGATATACTAATCTTTAGTAAGACTGAGGAGGAACATTTGAGACACCTAACTCTAGTGATGAGGAGATTACAGCAAGAAAAGTTGTTGATAAATTTGAAGAAGTCCTCTTTCATGAAGAAAGAACTCATTCATTTGGGGTTTACGATATCTTCAAATGAGTTGAAGATGGATCCTGAGAAGGTAAAATCAATCAGAGATTGGCCATCGCCAAGGAATATCTTCAAATTCAAAAGCTTCCATGGATTAGCAAGTTTTTACAGGAAGTTCATCAGAAATTTTAGTGGGATTAGTGAATCAATGATGGACACAGTCAAGAAAATACATAAATATTTTCATTGGACAGAGGAAGAAGATAAAATTTTCAAGTTGTTGAAAGAGAAGATAACTGGACAACCAATTTTGGTTCTGCCGGACTTCAGTAAACCATTTCAAGTCAGGTGTTACGCAAGTGGATTTTCTATTGGAGCAGTCTTGAGTCAAGACAACTAACCGATTGCATACTTCAGTGAGAAGTTGAACGAGAGCAAGATGAAGTACTCAACGTGTAATGTCCCTTTCCAAATAGGAGCTCCAAAGAGGAGGCTTAATGGTCTAAACCGCCCCATTAGACTATAGGCAAGGCTAAAGAGGGGTAAACAGGGTTACTAGAGGTCACTCGAGTCACAGGTGTTATATTCGGAATGTGACATTGAGCTAAAAAGGGTTAAATGCACTTTTAAGTCATTATGAGCTAAAAATAGAAGTCAAAAGTGAATTAGGGTTTCAGCAGTGATTTAGGGTTTTGGATGTCAACAGTGAATTAGGGTTTCATCATGATTTAGGGTTTTGGAAAGATATAAAGGAAGGGTCAGTGACCTAATTCATCATTATGCAGATTATGACTTGTCATTGAGGAGAAGAGGCACATCTCAGGAGAGATAGTTGAGTGTAATCTAGAAGGAAGACACCAGTTGGTTGATTTCGGTGTTGAAAGACACACCCTAGTCATCGAGAAGATCATCTAGGTCTTCCATCATTCTTCATTGATTCCATAGTGCTCCCATATTCTGTGTATTATCTTTTAGTTGCTTATTTGTATTTCGTCTAAGATCCTTTTGTATTTTGATCTAGCCAAGTGTTGTTATTTAATTCAACCGCAGTTGCTTATTTGTATTCTGGCTAAGATCCTTTATCTGTTGATCTAGTCGAGTATTGTCAATTTATTCAGCCACATTCGGCCATTTTGTAATCCATGGAGATATCATAATACAAAATTTGGAGTCCTTTGTCACGTTTATTACTTGTATGATCATTTATATGCTGTAAACCTTTGATCCTACACACACATTAGCAACGTTTCCTAGACTAGCCAAGTCAGGAACATTACAGTGGTATCAGAGATTTAGTCCTACCAGCCTATGACTAAAGACAATGAGTGTAGCAGAAGACCCAGAGGGTCGTGAACACGTAGGTGACGAATATGTCACTTACAATAGGCATCATGAAAGAATACATAGGCCTAATTTCCCCCTTTTTCCTCCTAGCTCATAGGAAGAGGAAGAGGCACACAAAGAAGCAAAGAGAAGGGCAGAGCGAGAGGCTGAGCGCAAGGCTGAGAGGATGCTACAAGATAGATATTAGAGACCAGAGGGAAGCGGCAAGGCCCCCATAGATCTAGAGTTATCTTTCATGCAGGTTATCAACAATATGTTAGCTAGTCAACGGACCATGTCTCAGTCCTTGGCACAGGTGGTTGATAGATTGGCTAGAGTGGGAACCCCAATTCACAAGTCCCACATGCAACACAGGGGAAATCAGGAGCAGGTAGTAGACCCCAGTCACCCTCTCACACATACACCTCTGCGAGTAGGATTCCCATACCATTGTTTCCTAGTTTCCATAGGGCACCCCCGGTAGTAGCACCGCCACCAGTATCACAGAGGCCACCCACTCATGCTGATGACATTGCAAAGTATAGGAGGGAGTATGCATCATTGAGTTGTGACTTCCATTAGGACATGATCTTAGTCGAGTATTGTGGACTCAGACTCAGGAACCGCCCCAGAGAGCCACAGAGGGGAGGACCACAACAGCAGTAAGGGCATAACCTCGATTTCATCCAAAAAGTTGGGAAACTCACCATCCCTTATTTCGATGGATCGTCCAAATACACCATCAGAGCTTGGGTATAGAAGCTAGACATGTATTACAAGCTCAAACAGATGACCGAGACAGAGGCCATCAGTTTCATGACCTTACACTTGGAGGGTGAGGCACATGAGTGGTTGTATCATGGACTGGTGACATTGGGTCACAATTGCATCACCTCCTATAGGGAGTTTACAGATAGGCTCATGGACAGGTTTGATAGGAAGGATCTAGATATATACTTCAAGGATCTAACCTAGTTGAGACAATCTAACACAGCATAGGTGTTCATCACAAAGTTTCAGCGAGTAGCCGTGGCAGTGACAAATATATTAGAGCCCAAGATGATCATACCATTCATAGGAGGACTCATAGAGTGTTTGAGAGGATGGGTGAAGGCATACATGCCTCCCACTTTGCAGGATGCCATCCTTCGCACTCAAGATCTGGCAAACTCAGTGCCAAAGACTAAAAATTTCTCCAAACCATTTGTGCCCCAGAGGGATTGAGACGGGAAGCCATTCTAGAGAGAATGGAAGGGAAAGGAGAAGTTGGATGATGAGACTAGGTGAGAGCTTATGAGGAAGAAGCTTTTCTTTAGCTACAAATATCCTTGGGTCCCAAGCCACAGGTGCATGGCCAAGGGAGAGATTCATTATATTGAGGTAGAAGCAGACAATGTGGACAGTGAAGAGGAGGAGCAGGACAATGGATCCACTATTTTAGAGGAGGATTCAGCGCCAACAAACGAGAAACCTCCCCGTAGACCACCGATACCGGTAGGAGCCCATCCTCCAGTAGTCCCACAACCACCAGAGTAGGCTAACAGGAGGAAACCAACAAAGGGAGGAGTCATAGCGACCCTTTTTGGTGTTCCCGGGTATGATACCCTCTGTATCAGATAGATTATTCAGGGGCAGTGGGAAATCACCTTGATAGATGGTGGGGCCACCCACAACTTCATCGAAACTTCACTAGTATCGAGATGGGCACTTCAGACAAAGGAGTTTGAGGGGTTTGATGTTGCGGTAGCAGATGGACACACAGTGGAGTGTCTAGACATAGTTCCAAACTTAGAGATGAAGTTAGGCAACTACACAATGAGAGACACATTTTATGTGGTTGACCTATTGGAAAAAGTTGTGGTGTTAGGAGTTTAGTGGATGATTACCTTGGGAAAAATCACTACAAACTACCAAACCTTGGAAATGGGATTCAGATATCAGGATGGGAAGAAGGTTGTTCTAAGAGGTATGTCGAAAGGAGCACCCAGGATAGTTTCAGCCAAGAGGATGGAGAGGATATTTAGATATGGGGAGGTAGCATATGTCACAGAATTCTTGATCACTACTCAGAAGGATTCAAAAGGTTGACAACAATACCATACAGATATCAAGAATTTATTGGGGCGACATTAGCAGGTCTTAGAGGCAATTCCACCAGGGAGACCACCTGACAGGGGGTTTAATCACACCATTGAGTTGGAGGAGGGGACCAAACCTATGATCACCCCCCCCCCAATCATCATACTAGGAGGCTCAAGGATGAGATAGAGAAGGCAATCAAGGAATTTCTGGCGATGGGACACATGAGACCGAGCAGTAACCCATTTGCTTCTTCATTTGTCTTAGTTCTGAAGAAGGATGGCACCATGAGGATGTGCATTGATTACCGAGCCTTGAACAAGAAAACCATAAAGAACCGGTACCCTATCCCATGCATTAAGGAGTTTATGGATGAACTGCATGGGGCAGTTTTCTTCTCAAAAATTTATCTATGCTCTGGATATTATCAGATCAGCATCTAAGAGTAGGACATAGAGAAGATGACATTTCGATGTCATTTTGGACACTTTGAGTTCCTGGCTATTCCATTTGGGCTAACCAATGCACCCGCTACATTCCAGTCTTGCATGAACCATAGTTTCAGGGATCAGTTAAGAAAATCAGTCTTTGTTTTCTTCGATCACATCTTGATCTATAGTCAGTCATGGCAAGAGCATATGAGGCACCTGGATGAGGTATTGAGCATCATGGAGGCAGAGTCATTATATGCCAAAGAGTCCAAGTGCAAGTTCGGTATGAGAGAGCTACTTTACTTAGGCCACATCATCAATGCACAGGGGGTATAGGTGCACCAAGAGAAGATCAGGGCCATTCTGGATTGGCTGACACCCAAGAACGTGACAAAATTGAGGATCTTCTTTGGGCTGTGTAGCTATTACAGGTTGTTTGTCTGGGGTTTTTCTCATCTTGGAGAACCGCTGACAGATCTTACCAAGCATGGGGCCTTCATATGGATCGGGAAATCACATGAAGCCTTTAATCACATGAAGGAAGTCATGGGCACTTGTCGAGTGTTGGCACTACCAGACTTCACCTTGCCATTTGTACTAGAGTGTGACACATCCGACGAAGGGATCGATGCAGTTTTGATGCAGGGAGGACACCCCATTGTATTTGAGAGCCGAAATCTTAGTCAACCTGAGAGGTTTTACTCCATTTATGACAAGGAAATGTTGGCAATCATGCATGCCTTGACCAAGTTCAAACAATATTTGTTGGGCAACAAATTCATGGTCAAGACCGATCACAACAATTTGAAGTATTTCCTTGAGCAGAAGGACCTCAGTGAGCGCCAACAGAAATGGGTGACAAAGGTATAGGCATTCGAATTTTACATAGAGTTAATGTCAAGGGGAAGAAGAACATTGTGGCCGATGCACTATCGAGGAGACCTGTGGCATGTTCTTTGATGGATATTTCAGTAGATTGGAAATCCCACTTGTTAGTGGAATATTCCAAGAACAAGTTCTCTTGTGAGGTGATGGATGGGAAGATATAGGATGACCAGTATAGGGTCATTGAAGATGTCATATTTTACAAGGATAGAGTCTACTTGGTGCCAGATTCAGGGCTTAAGAAGAATATCCTCACGATAGTTCATGATTCACCTCTAGCAGGCCATCAAGGGTTTTTCAAAACCTACAGACAGATCAGAGAGAGGTTCTCATGCAAGGGCCTCAAACAGGACATTATGAGACACATCAATGAGTGTGTGACTTTCCAGTAGAACAAGTCAGAGCATGCTCTTACAGTAGGGCTACTTCATCCACTCCCCATTCTAGAGTAGAAATGGGAGAGTATATCTATGGACTTCATCACAGGTCTACCCAAGGTCTAGGGTAAGAATTGTATCTATGTAGTGGTCGACAGATTGACCAAGTTTGCTCACTTCTACACCATATCGATAGAGTACAGTGCAGTTCAGGTAGCCGAGCTTTTCTTCAAGGAGTTCTTCAGAATTCATGGGTTTCCAAAGAACATCGTCAGTGACAGGGACAGACAGTTCATAGGGACATTTTGGAGAGAGTTGTTTCGGTTGGTGGGGACAGAGTTGACACCTAGCACCAACTATCACCCTCAGACAGATGGGCAGACTGAGATTTTCAATAAGTGGGTTGAAGGATATTTGAGGAACTATGTAGGAGGACAGCATAGAACATGGGTAAAGTGGTTACATTTAGGAGAACATTTCTATAACACCACCTTCCACATGTCCATTGGTATGACACCCTTCTCAGCATTGTACGGATATGATGCTCCCACTTTGGTAGACTTGGTATTCAGGGATAGAAGAGCTCCCAAGGCCAAGGATTGGATCATAGAGAGTCAGAAGATTCTTATGTTGTTGAAAGAGAACCTGGAGATGACACAAAATTGACAGAAGATAAGTGCGGACAGGCACAGGATAGAGCACAGATTTGAGGTTGGAGATTTGGTTTTCTTGAGACTCTGACCCTATAGACAGTCATCTCTGAAGAAGATTGGGGCCAAGAAGCCAAACCCATATTTTATGGTCCTTACAGGATCATGCACCGAGTAGGCGAGGTTGCTTATGAGCTAGAGCTTCCATAGGGGAGCAAGGTTCATAACGTGTTCCATGTGTCTTGCCTCAAAAAGACAGTGGGACAATTCATTAGCACAATAGAGGAGCTTCCCCCATTGGATGAGGGAGGACAATTGGAGTTAGTTCCACAGGAGGTTTTGGAGTTTCGGGAGAGGAAACTGAGGAGCAGGTTCATAAGAGAGTGTTTGATCAGATGGAGAGGGCTTCCAGTAGAGGATGCTACTTGGGAGAGTGAGCAAGTGTTGCATCATCCTGGACTGGTATTGCTTGAGGACAAGCAATTTCGGGAAGGGAGGACTGTAATGTCCTTTTCCAAAAAGGAGCTCTAGAGAGGAGGCTTAATGGTCTAAACCACCCCGTTAGACTATAGCCAGGGCCAAAGAGGGGTAAACAGGGTTACTGGAGGTCACTCCAGTCACAGGTGTTATATTCAGAAAGTGACATTAAGCTAAAAGGGTTAAAATCACTTTTAAGTCATTATAAGCTAAAAATAGAAGTCAACAGTGAATTAGGGTTTCAGTAGTGATTTAGGGTTTTGGATGTCAACAGTGAATTAGGGTTTCAGCATGATTTAGGGTTTTGGAAAGATATAAAGGAAGGGTCAGCGACCTAATTCATCATTATGTAGATAATGACTTGTCATTGAGGAGAAGAGGTGCATCTCAGGAGAGACAGTTCAGTGTATTCCAGGAGGAAGACACCAGTTGGTTGATTTTGGTGTTGAAAGACACACCCTAGACACCGAGAAGATCATCCAGGTCTTCCATCATTCTTCATTGATTCCGTAGTGCTCCCATATTCCAGGTATTATATTTTAGTTGCTTATTTGTATTCCGGCTAAGATCCTTTTGTCTTTTGATCTAGCCGAGTGTTGTTATTTAATTCAACCACAGTTTCTTATTTGTATTCCGGCTAAGATCCTTTGTCCGTTGATCTAGTCGAGTATTGTCAGTTTATTCAGCTGCATTCGGTCATTTTGTAATCCACAAAGATATCATAATACAAAATTTGCATTCCTTTGTCGCGTTTATTATTTGTATGATCATGTATATGCTGTAAACCTTTGATCCTACAGACACATTAGCAGCATTTCCTAGACTAGCCAAGTCAGGAACATTACACAACGTATGATAAAGAATTTTATGCAATCATACAATCATTGAAGAAATCCAGGCATTATTTGGTTCTGAAAGAGTTTGTCTTGTATAGTGATAACCATGCTTTACAATTCATAACTTGAGAGGATAAATTGAATCATAAACATGCAAAATGGGTTGAGTTTATGTAGAATTTTACTTTTGTTATAAAGCACATTTCTAGAACTGCTAACAAGGTTGTTGATGCATTGAGCAGGAAATGTTTGATTCTACAGGAGTTTCATGTGTAGACCTTAGGTTTCGATAACCTTAAGTATATGTACAAAGATGATTCAGATTTTAAAGATGCTTATGAAGCATGTGAGAATCCTATTCTAAGAGACAAAAGCCAATGGATTGAATATTTAATTAAGGATGGATTATTATTCAAAGGAAATCAGTTGTGTATTCCGAAGAGTTCTATGAGAGAGAATCTTCTGAAGGAAAAACACAGTGGAGGATTGGCTGGACATTTCGGCCATGAAAAAACATTTGTGCAACTGAGCAACTTGTATTATTGGCTAGGAATTAGGACATATGTCAAGAGGTTTGTGAACAAATGCAGGATTTTCTAGCACGCAAAGGGGAAGAGACAAAATACAGGATTGTATCAACCATTGTCAGTACTAGAGAGGCCGTGGGATGCGGTTAGCATGGATTTATGTGTTAGGACTGTAGAGGAAACAGAGAGGTTTTGATTCCATATTCGTGGTAGCGGACAGATTCTCTAAGATGGCACATTTTATTCCATGTTATAAAATCAGTGATGCAACACACATTGCAAACATGTTTTTCAAAGAAGTTGTTAGATTTCATGGCTTACCCAAGAGTATTGTATCGGACAGGGATACCAAATTTGTTGGTCATTTCTAGAGGAAATTATGGAAGAAGTTGGGAACAAACTTATCTTTTACCTCATCATGTAACCCTCAGATGGATGGACAAACGAGGTAGTAAATCCGAGCTTAGGAGATTTGTTGAGGAGTTTAGTAGCTGAACACCATAGTCAGTGGGATCAGATTCTGTCACAAGAAGAATTTTCATATAAAAACTCACCTAACAAGAGCACAGGACAAAGACCATTTCATACAATGTATGGAATGCAGCTGAGAGGATTATTTGAGTTGAGAGACTTAGAGAAGAGTGAGTTCAGGAGTGCTAGAGAAGAGGATTTTGCAGCAGAGATGTAGGATCTCCACAGTAAAATCAAAGAACGATTGCAAAATTCCAACCAGGAATACAAGCGTAGAGAAGATCAACACAGAAGAGAACTTCAGTTCGAAGTGGAAGATTTATTTTTAGCGCATGTGAGAAAATAACGACTCCCAAGGGGGACATATAATAAGTTGAAGATGAAAAAGATAGGGCCTTGTAAAATCTTGAGGAAATTTGAGGCAAATGCTTATGAGATAGAATTTCCAGATGGTGTGGGCATTTCACCCATATTCAATGTAGAGGATATGTATCCTTATAGATAAGATGAAACGGAGGGATCAGAGGACCAAAAGGGAGTTCAGTGGGTCAAACAGATGCATGTAGCTGAAAATCTGCAGATGAAAAAGATCATTGATCATAGAGTTCACAAGAAGACCCGGAGGAAGACATATCTTGAGTACCTGATCAAATGGAAGGGACACTCGATTGAGGATGCAAGTTGGGAAGGTGAAGCAAATATCCAGAATCATGGACAGACGGCGCAGGAGCTCATGAACAGGGGTTCATGAATTTTTCAGCCAAGGGAGTATGATGCAGGAGCATCATAAGTAAGCCAACAAAACAAGTGCAAGAGAAAAGGAGAGTTGGGAATGGACTAGCTCACATTTTGAAGACATTTTGAATTTCAAAAGACGAAGAATTAATGTTATAGCCTGAAGGATGTATTTGCATTTATGTTTTGGAGATTGTAAACAGATCTTGAGCATTGCTCTCATCTGTCGGTTATGGAGGCATTTAATTGTAATCAATGTAAAGTAGATAGCTTTTAATTCGAGATTATATAGCTTAGAGTGTAGGATGGAAAACTCTAGAAAGCTCCCTCGCATGTTGTATTGAAATTTTTTTAAGCTGTAGAGAAAGAGAGGGGAGAAGAACATAGATTGTAGAGTTGTATAACCAGATAGTTGCTACTATAGAACCCATGTACATATACACTTGGATTAATATAAAGAAAACTTTGATCCAAATTGATGGTGTTGTGGTGGTTGTTGTTTACATCTATTTGAATGGTATGTTTACGGTTTGCTTTTATTCTCTGTTATGCATTTGTTTCAATGCTATATGTGTGTGTATGATCATGATTTCATGTTGAATGTATGAAGTCCGTGAGAGGAGGAATATGAGTTTCAATTATTTCTCGTCCTGGGAATTCCTGCAAGGAGTGCAGTGAAAGTCCACAAGGAGTGCGTTGATGAGTTCTGGGTTTTATCTCAAAGATGCTTAGGAGAGATATTGTTGTTCTCATGCCAACTGAAGTGCAGGTATAGCACAAAGTTGTGCAAGGTGTGCACAGGTTGTTTGAAGTCGTAGACCTTTCCAACCAAGGAAAAGATTGAAGAATTGTTGTGGCAAGGAGTGCGCAGAGTTGGAAGTGTGAAGTAACTAGAGGTTATTGTGAATTTTGCAAGGAGTGCGTGCAAGGATCATTTAGAAATCCTTGATTTGTAGCAAAACAAAGCTCAGGAATGGTATAGATTTGGAAGTATTTTGAAGGAAGGACGAGGTCTGAAGTCGCCTTGTAGAAGTTAAGATCAGGAGAAAAAGACGCCAAGTATTTGGGCATAAATCTTTGAGAAACCTGAACGGGCGATTGAAATTCACAGAGGGAGAATCATCGAAGTTCCGTGGAACGTTAGATATTGCAGATCAATGGGAAGGTTAGGGTTGAGTGTTTTCAGCACTCATAAGCTTAGGAGGAGTAGTGGCCATTGGATCTGGATCGACGAGAGCCATTAATCTCGTGCCTGAATTTCATCATTTCAGAATTTGGGGCATGGAGAGGTTGTGACTCAGAGTCGAGAGTTGTGAATTCATGATTCATGAAGTTCCAATAGGATCAAGACCGTCAAATTTCGGGAAGTTCTGAGCCGTTGATTTGTGGTGAGAGGTGTCGTGATTTCGGCTATTGGTGAAGGGAGGTTGTTGCGTTTAAATTCATCGATACATGAAATCCTGAGCTGCCGAAGGATTTTTCCCTTGGTCACAGTTGAGGGTCACATCAGGAAAATTCAATGGAGGAACTAAAGATCTGTTAGCCCTTTTTGGGGTTTCAGAGATCGAAGGAGTTAGAAGAACTCACATTAGGGACCGCAAAGTTGTGAACCTCGAAATACCTTTATGAGAAAAGTTTGTGTTCACATCATTTGGTCATGTGGGTAAGTGTTTTCGCTTTGTGCTTGTTCAATGTGTAACTCCGAAGAAGGACTTGTAGAAACACTTGTGTGTTGGAGATTCTTGCGGGGAATCAAAGAGTCAATCAGACTCAAGGGGAGATAGAGAACGATCCTTAGACTGGGAGGTCGATCAAAACTTGCTGAGGTAGAGGTGTTGCGTCAAAGAGGTTAGCTCAAGCAAGCGGACTAGATTTTCTGGAAATATCCATGATATGAGGTGTACTGAAAATGATAGAATGTATCGATATGTCTAACTTCTAGGCAATATCTATGAGGGAAGTAGACAGGAAATTTAAGGAATTGGGGAGAGCCCATGGTCACTCAGATATTGAACCCTTATTTCCCTGCTTCTCCCTTCATGGATGATCAATCAAGGATTGAAATTCTCGATGTTATTTAGGGTTTATTGGTGATAATTTGGATCTCAAGGAGATTCAGGGAAGTGTCTTTCCCACTATGTGAATGAGTTCTTTCCATAAGAGTAGGTGGGTGGTAAAATTGTGTGGAGGTGGTGTCTTGTTGCTAGGGGGTGAGACTTGTGGGTCATCCAAATTATCGATCAAAATAGTCGTGCAATTGTAGGGAAGTTTTGTGGTAGGATGGTATTGATAATTTTTCTCAATTATTAGATGTATACAAATATTTACTTGTACTATATTATGCTTTGATTCTCCACCTCCTATCCATAGGTTGGATTAGTTTTATTTTTCACACTAAGGATGATGCATGGAAACTTTTATGGGGTCATTGGTACTAGGATAGGAACTTTCTTAGTGCAAAACCCTAGCACCCTTTATTCAATTCCAAGGAGGATACAATTATTTACAATGCTCAATCGTGGATCAAATTACCTAAATTTCCATTATATTTTTGGTTTGATAAGGTGTTGAAGGCCATTTATGAGGTCTTAGGAAATTTCATAGCTTCTGATGATAGTTTCAAGTCTAGTAGTCTTCGATCGATGGTGCAAATATTGGTTTATATGGACCCTTGTCAAGGGACTTTCAATTCTATGGAGTTGGTGGTGGAGGAAATCTACTATACACAACAACTAGAAAATTTCAATATCCCCTTTAGGCTCTCTCGTTTTCATAAGGTCAGGCACATTCTAGAAAATTTTGAGCATACTTTTCAAAATAAATTTATGAGGAATAATAGGAGGTATTTTGGTTGGAATGGTTCAATCACTAAATCTTCTCCATGGACTCTATATATGAAGACTCTTCCTTTCAATCAATTGGAAAGGGATGGAGTGACTCAAGTCCAGAGTCATCATCCCGTTAAGAAGGACTTCTAGTCAAACATTGTGGTCGATGATAAAAAAAAATCCTTTGGATGTCGAAGATCCACAAGTTGTGGTGAATGAGGCCGATTGGAATAGTTCCAGTGACGATTTGAATATTTCTCCATCTCGGTGAGGTAAGCTCTAAGGAATCTAGACAAAAATAACTAAGACACTTCATGGCTTGGGTAAGTCTACTCCTATTCAAAACCCTACATCTGTATTTGTTTATGAAAATTTAGTGAATAGTATGCATGTCTAGTTTGAGGTCTTTGTCCCTGATCCTTGATCATAAATGGTTTCAATGAAATATCCTTAGAATAAGGGGGAATTTGATCCCTCTATCATTGATTTGTAAAAGGAAAATGATTCATTATCCTCACAATCCTTGGGTTCTAATAGAGCCTTATTTATTGTATCCACCTTTGCCTCTTCAGCTAAGGATCCCTATATGTTTCCTCCATGAAACTCATCATAGGGTCAACCCTTGTCAAGGGATATATGTTTTTATGGCCTTAAAATTACTATTCCCAAAAAAGTGGGGTGTGAGTTAGTGTTCAATAATGTTCAAGAGAAATCCTATTATGAAGTTACATAGAAAAGAAAACATCTAATAATATCAGGGGTCCTTAGAGAAGTAACTACGCTGACAATGGATTCCTCATGAAAATAATTTCTATAAACATGAGGGACATTGGGGGAAGGGATATAAAACTTTCCCAAAGATATTTGTAGATATGGGTCAAATAGACATTATGTTAATCCAAAGAACCATGGGACCTAGTGAAATTCTCATTCGACTTTGTGAAGTTGTTTTTGGGATGGAAATTTTATGGGTTGGATTTCGATGGAATATCAGGGGGATAATTACAAGTATTTCATCAAAAAATTTACTCATTCATTGTTTTTGCATTTTTTTTCAAGTCTTTGCATGGATCTCTTCATTAAGGAGTAGAACCTTTCATTTTATATACTCAATTTGTATGGGCCTTATGAGGGAAATGACGCTTTATGGGATATGTTTTTTTCTCTTAATTGTATCCTCACTGAAAATATTATAATTTGGGGCGACCTAAACTTTAATTTTAGGAGGGAGGAAATTTTGAGACCCTCCACCCGTGAAGAAAGGTTAGGAAGCTATTTCATTGATAAACTTGAATCAACATGTTGGGTAGATGTAAAACCTATTCAGTTATGCTCGGCGTAGAGAAATAATCGAGGTGGTTCTCGTGGGGTATAAAAGAGATTGGATAGGATCCTAGAACACCATTTAATTTTTAAAAATATTTAAATTTATTGTTCGTGGGTCAGAAAGGTTTTCTACTCTGATAATTTTCCAATCTTTTTAGAACTTGAAAATGTTGTGGGGAAACTTGGAGTGTGCTTTAAATATAATCCTTCATCGAATGAAGAGGAATATTTTTTCAATATAATTTGTAATCATTGGAAACAATATCGTGATTATTTAGATACCCTAGCCAGTGTCCAGTTCATTTATTCCCTTCATCTAGTAAAAGAAAAAGTTTGTTTTGGGGCTAGGGAAAGGAGGAGGTTAAAAGATCAGGAGGTTAGGAACATTTAGCATGAGATCGAGCATCGTTATGCCTCAAAATTGATGGTATTGATATATCCTCTCCCCTAAATAAATTTCATTCACTAGAAATTTTCCCTCCAAGATTCTAATTTAACATGAAAAAACATGGAGATTAAAGAGTAGGGGTCTATGGATTATTGTTGGTGATCAAAATAAAAAAAAATCCAATGGCAAGAAAATATTTAATACCATATGGGAGAAAAATGAATCAAGTGGTAAAAATGTTAGAGGGTTATCAGATATAGCCTCTCTAGTAGTGGATCATTTCAAGACCATGTTCAAGGAAGCAAAGCAGGTTAAAATGGGAGAAATACTTAATTTTGTATCTTACTTTTAGAGACTGATCAAAGAAGAGGAAAATGTATCACTTTAAAATGTGGTCACTAGAAATGAACTACTTGTTTTCATCTCTTCCTTCAAAAGAGACAAGAGTCTTAGTTTGGACGACTCGACTGTTGTATTTTTTGAATACTTATTTGATATCATCAGTCAGACAAAATGATGAAAAATATTAACTCAAATTTTATTGTGGTTATCCCAAAAATAGACTTCCTCTAAAATTTTGATGAATTCAAATTGATTTCCTTATGTAATTATCTCTACAAAATCATTGCAAAGGCGATTGTAGTTGTTAGAAAAACAGGACCGTGAAGAAATAAAATAAAAACAAATGTGGAAATAAAACATAGAAGATACACAATACAATAGACACACAAATATATGTGGTTCACCTAGTGTGGGCTACGTCCACCATATAAATTGCCAGGTCCTTCATTTTTATTATACAGCAAATGAACAGATACAACCTACAATACACCTGCTCTAACTTCCTCTTGTTTATCTCACAATATCCTCTCTCATAATACAATATTCGTAATGATACATAGCCTCATTACATTTCCCTCATAAAATATGGTTTCCTTCTAGGGAAAAAACCCTAACATAAATTCTACCATTAGATTTGCGACCTTATAATGAATGGCCCAAATTTACTATGAAATTACAATATACATTTACGCATAAAAAATTCCTTCAAGGGCTTCGCCCCTGATCCCCCACCGGGAGCCCGCATTCCCCTAGAGACCCCAGTCGAGGGGATTGGGCCCCCATACCCCGAATGGGGAGGAAATACCCCCTTCAACTCCCCTGTGTGGAGGGGTGTACAATATTCCGAGGTGTAAAGTATTAATTGGGTATAAACACGGCTAAAAACAAAGACCTATGAATAAATAATATAATCAGGATCCACAACCAACAATCTCCCACTTGGAGACTGATCTCAACAAATCCACCACTGTTGTATCTATTGGACTATGATCCTTTTTGGACATGGAAAATTTCTCATCTTCACCTTCATGCTTGAAAATAAACTGAAACTATGTAGGGAATCATTTTCTCCCTGTTTACACCCTTTGTTAACATGTCTATAGGATTATGGCTAGTGTGTATATTTTCCAACTTAAAATTTACATATTCCAAGACGAATCATATTAAATTGTACCTGAGTTGTATATGTTTAGTCTTCGAATGGAATGTTGAGTTCTTTGCAAGATTAATGGAACTCTCATTGTCACAATACAACCTTTTATTCTCTTGCTTCTTTCCCAATTCCTCCATAAACATCTAACCATATCAGCTCTTTACTAGCCTCTGTAGCAGTAACATATGATGCCTCTATTGTTGAAAGTGCAACAACCTTTTGCAGTTTCGAAATCCAACTTAATGTTGTTCCACCTAGAGTAAAAACATACCTTGTGGTGCTCCTCCTTCTATCTTTATCACCTATCATATCTTAATCAACATATCCATGTAGAACAATGTCTGAACCTCCAAAACATAATGCATGAGTAGTAGTACCTCTCAAATACCCAAGAATCCACTTTACTTCCTCCCAATGTTCTTTACCTAGATTGTTCATATACCTACTCACAAATCCCACTGCAGGTGCAATATCTGGTCCTGTAAAAACCATCGCATACATCAAGTTTCCAATTGTTGATGAATAAGGGACCCTGAACATGTATTTAATCTCCTCCTATGTCTTGGGACACATTTCCTTATTTAATTTGAAATGACTAGCCAAAGGTGTACTAACTGGTTTTTCATTATGCATTCTAAACCTCTCCAACACCTTCTCTATGTACTCACCCTAAGATAATGTCAATTTTCAATTTTTCTTGTCTCTTGTTATTATCATACCAAGGATTTTCTTTACAGCACCCAAATCCTTCATTGCAAATGAATTAACTAATTTCTTATTGATCACATTTGTATCCTTCATATTAGACCATGCAACAAGTATGTCATCTACATATAATAGAAAGATAATATAGCTTCCATTTTCTAGATTTTAAAATAAACACAGTGATCAGAATGGCATCTACTATAACCTTATTCTTTCATAAACCTTCCAAACTTCAAATACCACTACCTTGGAGATTGCTTTAGGAAATACGGGCTCTTATTCAACCTTCATACCAAATTTTCCTTCCCTTTGACCTCATACCCCTGTGGCTGTTGCATGTAAACCTCTTCCTCCAAATCCCCATGGAGAAAAGTTGTTTTTACATCTAATTATTCAAGATGTAAATCTTCCATTTCCACAAGAATTAAAATAGTCATAATTGAAGTCATTTTAACAACAAGAGAAAATGTTTCATCAAAATTTATACCTTTCTTTTATGCAAAACCCTTTACAACAAGTCTAGCCTTGTACCACTTTTTTCCTCCATATTCTTCCTTTAACTTGTAAACCCATTTATTATGTAATTATCTTTTTCCTATAGGAAACTCATCCAAATCCCAAGTCTTTTTATTTACCAAGGAATCCATTTCCTCTTTCATTCCTTGCTCCCACTTATTTTTAGTGTCTAGCTGCATTGCATCTTCATAACACTTTGGTTCACTAGAATTAGTCAAAAATAAATAATACAATGAAGGAGAGTATCGTTCAGGGGGTCTGCCTAACCTGGTAGATCTTCTAACAACACTTGCAAGAGTTTGAGGTACCTGTTTCTCCTATTGTTTTACATTTTGATTTTCGGGTACCTTTGGAATTTATTTTTCAGTGATCTCATCAAGCACTGTGTATTCTGGTTTTTCTTTTTCTTGTATTTTTCCCTTCAACTGATCTTTGTACATGACCTTCTCATTGAATATGACATCTTTATTCCTAAATATTTTGTGATTTTCATAATTCCATAAGAAATAACCAAAATCATTAACATTGTATCGAATAAAGGTACACTTCTTGGATTTTTCTTCAAGCTTTGTTCTATTTTCTTTATCAATATAGACAAATGCTTCATAATCGAAAGTCTTCAAAAAGAATACTTTACCTTTTTACTTGTCCGTGCCTCCTCTGGAATTATACCATCCAAAGAGCTTGAAGGTCCTCTATTTATTAAGTAAACAACAATATCTACAACATCTTCCCAAAACTGTAAGGGAAACCAGCATGCAATCTCATACTCCTTGCACGCTCCATGATTGTGCTATTCATCCTTTTTGACACACCATTTTCTTGTGGTGTTCTTGGAACTATCTTCTCTCTACGAATCCCATGGTATGAACAATAATCATCAAACTCCTTGCTGCAATATTCACCTCCATTTTCTGATCTGAGACACTTCAACTTTTTTCCTGTCTCATTCTCAGGCAAAGCTTTCCATCTCTTAAAAGTATCAAAAACATCATATTTTTGTCGAATGCAATAAACCCATTTTTTTCTAGTTGCATCATCAATAAAAGTAACATAATAACGAGAGTCACCAAGAGATGATACCTGAGTTGGTTCCCATACATCTGTATGCACAAGATCTAACCTTTCACTCTTCTTTTCTTTTCTGACTCTGAGAAATCTAACTCTCTTATGTTTTCCATAAACACAATGCTCATAGAAATCCAAATAAATTTGTTTAAGATATGGAAACAAATTTATTTTGTGAAGTATATACATCCCCTTCTCACTCATATGTCCAAGCCCATGATTCTACAGTGTTGTATCCACTCTTGTGGAATCTAAAGAGATATAAGGGTAAATATTACCAATACATAAATAAAGTGTACCTACCTTCTCTCCTTTTGCTATCACCAGTGATCATTTGGTGACCTTCCACACCATATCTGTAAATATGTATATAAAACATTCAATTTCCAATTTCCTGTTGAAATTATATTTTTCCTTAGATCTGGAACATGTCTTATCTCTTTCAACAACCATTGGTTTCCATTCCTTTTCTTTATTTTTACCTTTCTCATTCAAACAATTTTGCATGGTGCATCATCACCCAAATGAACCTGTCCAAAATCACCTTGAACATAATCTAGAAAATGTTTCCTATGGGGTGTGGTATGAAATGAAGCCCCTGAATCTACTACCCAAGACTCAGAAATATTATCTATAGAAATAATCAAAGCATCTTGTAACACATCACCTGTTACATTTGCTTCCTGATTTTTCTTCTGCTATCCATATCTTTGTTTCTATGGAGCTTTGCAGTATTTCTTCAGATGTCCTTTATTCCCACAATTCCAACACTCTATCTTTCCAAGTCTGGAATTGGATCTTCCCTTCATAGAATTCTCGCAGTTCCTTTATCCCTTTCCTCTATCCTTTTGTCTTCCCATGTTCTCCATGTTTATCACATTACCTAATGTCTCACCTGTTCTTTTCCGTTTCATTTCCTCACTAAGGATAACACCAACAACATCATCAAATTTTAGAGTGTTTGAACCAGTGACATATTTACTTACAACCATGATCAAGCCATTCAATATCTATGGCAATGAGAACAATATTAGAAGATCCATAACCTCATCATCCAAGTCCACTTTTACAGAACTTAGCCGATTAGTAATTGCAGTAAATTCATTTAAATGATCTACAACAGACCCACCTTCTAACATATTCATATTAAATAATATATTCATTAGAAATACCTTATTGGACACCGATGTTTTTTCATACAGTTTAACCAATGCGTCCATCATCTCCTTCATTGTCTTTTCTTTTGAAATATTGAAAGCCACCGACATTGTCAGGCTCAACCGTATCATTCCTAGTGCCTTTCTGTCAAGAATATCCCATTCTTTGTCATTCATGGTCGTCAGATTCTTTGTTATTTGACCCAATGGTAGGAATAGATCCTTCTGATATAAATAATCTTCCATCTGCATCTTCCATAACTAGTATTTTTGGTCGTTAAATTTCTCAACCCTAAACTTTCCATATTTTGTCATTGCTCCCACTCAAACTAGGAACCCTCTTTTCCTATGAGTTACCTTTCACTCTGAAAACATTTGTTATAAAAATAGGATCACGGAGCAATAAAAAAAAATGTGGAAATAAAACATAGAATATACACAATACAATAGAAACAAAAAGATATGTGGTTCACCCAATGTGAGCTATGTCCATCAGAGAAATTTCCAGGTCCTTCCTTCTTATTATCCAGTAAATGAACGGACACAAACTACAACACACCCGGTGTAAATTCATTTTCTTTATCTCACAGTATCCTCTCTCAAAATAAAATATTCGCAATGATACATAGTCGCATTACATTTCCCTCATAAAATAAGGTTTCCTTCTAGGGGAAAAAAATCTAACATAACTTCTATTGTTAGATCTATGAGCTTATAATGAACGGTCCATATTTACTATGAAATTACAATATACATTTACAAGGTAGTTTTTCCTTTGAGGGATTCGCCCTTGAACCCTTGTCGGGGTCTCGCTTTCCCCCAGACCCCCCAGTCGGGGGGATCGACACCTCGGACCCCACAGGGGGGAAATCCCCCATGTAACTCCTCTGCGTGGAGGGGTGTATAATATTCTGGGGTGTAAGGTATTCATGGGGTATAAACATGAATGAAAACAAATAACTCTTAATCAAGAAGATAATTAGGCTCCACAACCAACAGTGGCTAGGCTTAAACTAGTTTTATCCAATGTAATCTCTTCTAATGAATTTGGATTCCTTAAGGGAAAGATTATTCATGAAGTCATTGGCTCGACATAGGAGGGTATGAATTCATTAAAATAAAATAAAATACCATTTTCGATCATCAAAATCGATCTTTATAAATCATATGGCCATGTATCATGGCTATACTTCAACCCTTTTCTTCTCCATATTGGTTTTTATATCCCTTTGGTGAAATGGATAATTTGTTGTGTGACTTCTATTTATTTTGTTGTTTTGATTAGCGGATTGGGTTTACATTTCTTCAAGTCTTCTTAGTATATGTGGCATGGATTCCCCCTCTCCCCATATCTATTTCTTTTGGTTGTATATGGGCTTAGCAGGGAAATCACAGAGGCCAAAATGGGGAATAAGTTCCAGGGGGTAAGACTTGTTAAGGTTTAATCTATTATTAGGTTTCTTTTCAATTCAGTAGATAACCATAACATAGATAGGATCACTGAGAAATACACAATCACAAGAGACACATCATTTATCCTGGGAAACCCTCACGGGGGAGAAAACCCAACAAAAAATTCTGTAATATAAATAGCCAATTACAATGCCAAGAGAATAAACCAAACAATACAAAAAGTCCTCTCCCAAGATTGTGCTTCTCTGTCTCTTCATTCTTCTCCAAATGTAGCTCCAAACTTGTGCTCTGATGAACAAGTGAGTGTGTGTACAAATGAGGTGCTAGCCTCTTTATCTATACAATTTGGCATGTGTGGATAGAGGTGTATTTTCCCTGGCAGGGCCGACTTCTTATTCTGGGTGGTTATAACCACCTTTAAAATATTATGGGGCTGAGTTATCATTCTTCCTATTACAATTAGGGTTTGACCAATCCACAAAAGGGGATTTGGTCATTTACAATACCCGACATGATCAATCTGCAAAAGGGGATTGATCTAATGAATAATACATCAATAATAATTAGAATACTCTTTGCAGTTACAATATTTCAACA
>SNQJ01S0013456.1:0-10630 GCA_010110895.2 Picea sitchensis
ACGAGAATCGTCAATGGGAACAGGGACGCATGGCGCATGATCCCGAGAAGTCGGAGAATCGGGGTTTTCAATAGCAAGAAACAATTGCGCTGTGGATTCACGATCCGCGAAATCCCGAAGTGACGTGGCAAGAGGGACCACGAGACATAGTGGAATCCACGTGGCGTTGGATTGGGATTCGGGGTTCGGCGATTTGGAGAGAAAGGGAAACGCGACAATACACTTTCCGATTTCCCGAGAGGGAAATTTCTGAAATCCGATAACATTGACCCGTTGACCATCGGGGATCGGGGTTTTGTTTTGCATGTGAATCGTGATCACGTGAACCGCGAATTCCTGAGTCGTGATATCCCGATTTCCGAAGGGGAGATCACCGAAGGAGTTACTGTGGGTGACTCGTGACTCCCGAGGGAGGTTGGAAGAGCTTAGACTCTTCGGACCCGGGGTTGAAGAAGATCCTGGTGGGAGCGGCTTGCTCGTTGAGAGGCAGGTTGCACTTCGCTAATGAAGGTATTTGGAGGTGTCCCCTCTTTAAGGGGGAATTAACCCAAAATTTTTAAATTACGATAGTGGGTGTGTTACACTTCCTCTCCAGATCGAGAAGACATTGGGCGAAAACATGACACGCATCCCAAAAGGTGCGTTTAAGAAATCTTCTCACAACCCAAATGCAAGGGTCGCCCAGAACTACTTTGTGGTGGAGGATTTGTCTCAAACCCCTTGTGCGATGTCTATTTTGGAAGTCCTCCAAAGTTGCCCTTCCCAAAGAAAGGCTCTGTTAGCTGCTTTATGGTCCACCAAGACTTGTAATCTGGGTACAATCATTCTTGATACGACTGACTTAAAACCTCATTTCCCTTACCACGTAGTGTTCCAGATAGTAGTGGCTTACACCACAAAAACTTTTACTTGGAACATTTTCCGCACGGTGGTTGATGAGGGCTCTTCAACATGTGTAATGTATTTGGCGTGTTGGAAGGCCATTGGCCAGCCTGTTTTGTCTCCGTCACCTACTCTTCTTACCTCTTTCAACATTCGTTCGTTCCAACCACATGGCATTATCCCCTCTTTTCCCATGCAGTTAGGAGGGAAAAGCGTGTGTGTCAAGGTTGAAGTGGTCGACGCATCTCTCGACTACAATATCTTGTTAGGGAGGAGTTGGACCTATTCTATGCAAGTAGTAGTCGCTACAGTTTTCCGAGTCTTGTTGTTTCCACATGAGGGTCAGATTGTGACCATTGATCAATTGTATTTCTCCCGTCCTGACCCTTCATTGGGGGCATCTGCGGTCCCAATTATTGATAACCCTCAACCCAGCATTGTCAACATAGGGGTTGGTTTGTGCCCACCTTTGATGGGTACTTTCGATTACCCACCTCCTAGAGGCAATGTTAAGTTCATATCTGACCACCATAAGGTTGAGGTTTTCCAAGTTTCGTCATTTCGCACGACTTACTTTAACAATCCATGAATTCTTCCTTCCCCATCAGCCACGATGGAAGGGATAGGGAAACATGGTATGTCCATGCCCTTGTCCATGGTAGCAGTGGCGTACTCTTTAGTCTAGCAAGCTTCTGTCGACCTTGATCCAACTGCCGCACAAGAGTTAGATCCGATTCTAGAGCCTATTTGGGCTCAAGGTTCCCTCACTGATACAGATTCTTTAGACTTAGTCTTTCCCTCAGACGAAGAAATCATGGAATCAATGACTAGTCTGGACAAACCCTGGGACGATCTCCATCACAAATCTTACTTCCTCCCAGAGTTAAGAAGAATTGATGCATGGGATTTCACCTTGACTATGACTGGAGATAGGTCTTGTCCTATCATTCCTTTGGCTACACATGTTGTTTATGCAGAGGGTAATATGGCAACCATCGCCAAAACTATACCTATAAACATCTCCAGAACCCCTTGCGTCGTGGAGAATGTTTTTGTTGGAGCTGACTTCTCCCCCGAAGAGATTCAAATCTACACGGATTTATTTAAGGAATTATGCAATGTTTTTACTTGGTATTACGAGGAAATGCTAGGCATCGATCCAAAAATTGTTGAACATGAAATCACGACTTATCCTGACACTAAGCCAGTTCGGCAGAAGCTTTGTCTGGTTAATCCTAAGAAAGCAGCAGCTATTAAGGTTGAAGTGGAGAAACTGCTCAAGGCAGGTTTTATCTACCCCGTCCATTTGACATAATGGGTGTCAAACCCCATGTCGGTTAACAAAAAATAGGGTATGATTTGTGTATGTACGGACTTCCATGATTTGAACAAAGCCTGTCCAAAAGATAATTTCCCCACACCATTTATTGACTAGATAGTCGATGAATGCGTAGGTTGCGAGGCCTTTTCTTTCATGGATTGTTTTTTCAGGATATAATTAGATACAAATCAAACCCAAAGACCAACACAAAACATCATTCATTTGTCCATGGGGTACATTCACGTATCGTAAGATGCCTTTTGGCCTGAAAAATGCTGGAACTACCTTTCAGCGGGCCATGTCATTTTCTTTGCATGATCTCAAACATATCGTCGATGCCTACTTAGATGATTTATCATCACGATCTTGTAAGAGAACTGATCATCCCACGCACCTCCAACTTATCTTTGAGCGATGTTGCTACTTTCGGATTCGCTTGAATCCCAAGAAATGCAATTTTTGCGTGACATCAGGTCGTCTGCTAGGTTTCATAGTTTCAACAATAGGGATCATTGTCAATCCTCTCAAGGTTGAAGCAATAGTTCAGTTTCCTCCCCCACGTACAATCCTTCAACTTCAGAGTCTACAGGGAAAAGCAAACTTTTTGCAGTGTTTCATCGCAAACTATGTCGAGATCACAAAGGGATTTATGCGTTTACTGAAGAAAGACGTTCCTTTTCATTGGGACGATGTCACTCAATGCTCCTTTGAAGCATTGAAACATGCCCTCACAACTGCCCCCCTGCTTCGGCCACCCATTTATAACAAAGATTTCTTATTATACTTGGTTGTAGCAGAGCCAACCATCAGCATGGTCTTAGTTTAGGAGGATGATTTGCTCTCAGAATATGTGATTTATTACCTGAGCCGAGGCCTACTTGGACTGGAACTCAATTATTCTCATATCGAAAAACTTGCGTTGGCAGCAATCCATGATGTCCAACGGTTCCGTCATTATGTTTTCTTTCGCAAGACCACCTTCATTGTCGTTGTGAATCTGTTTCAATACGTGTTGACACAACGGGTTATCGGCAGAAAGATCAGTAGATGGATAGTTTTCCTCTAGGAATTTGACTTAGATTTCATTTCGACGAAATCCAAAAAGTCACTGGTCTTTGTGGAACTCATCTCGAAACTTCCGGTCGAGTCAGGTGATGTTATGCTTGAAGAATCGCCTATTCAAGGAGACATGTTTTTGATAGCATCTTCGGACCCCTGGTATGGAGATATACTTGTCTATCTCCAGACTTTGAAGTGCCCTGCCTCTTCTTCTCATGATGAGCATCTCCGTATACATCATTAAGCCAAGGACTATCTCATACTCGAAGATACTCGGTATCGTTGAGGTGTAGATTTCATCCTTCATCGGTGCCTCACTCATGAAGAAGCGAAAATCGTGCTTAATGATTACCATACTGGAGCATGCGGTGGTCATTTGTCTGGGTTGGCAACAACCCAAAATATTTTACGAGCCAGTTACTTCTGGTCGACACTAATCAAAGATTGTATCGCATCAGTCAAGAAGTGCCACCCGTGTCAAATCTTCTCATGGAAGATGAGGGAACATCCTGCTCCCATGTTTCCTGTCATCATCGTTGGCCCCTTCACCAAGTGGGGGATTGATTACACTACCTGCAACCCTCCTTTAGCAAGGGGGTATCGTTATATAATCGTAGTAGTAGACTACTTCACCAAGTAGGTCGAAGCTATGCCAACATTCAAAGATGATTGCGAGATTGCCGCCCTCTTTTTGTTTAACCAAATTATAGTACGGTTTGACGTCCCAAGAGAGATTGTCATTGACCATGGCAGTCACTTTCATAACATAATGATGACCGAGTTAACATCAAATCTTGGGTTGAGGAAATGACATTTTTCACCCTACTACCCTCAAGAAAATGGTCAGGTGGAAGCTGTCAATAAATCTCTTAAAACCATCCTACAACAAACGATCAATTCAGCCAAGTCAAATTGGCATTTGATGTTATACTCGACATTATGGGCCAACCGAATGTCTGTTAAGACTGTAACTGGTTTCTCACCTTTTCAACTCATTTACAGGCTGGAAGCAGTCTTTCCCATAGAATGCCATATCCCATCTTTAAAGTTGGCAGTACATTTATTTCCAGACACTTCACCACTTGAAGAGCGTTTATTATATCTTGAGCAACTCAATGAATAGCGTCGTGATGTGGCCTTAGCTAATGAAGTTCACAAACAAAAAGTCAAGTGTCAGTATGATCAGTCCGTTCGTCCTAGATTTTCTCGGAAGGCGACCTTGTCCTGGTCTATGACTAAGATAAGGACCCCCTGGGGGTAGGCAAGTTCAAACCCATGTGGTTCAGACCTTTCATCGTAAAAAAGGTTCTAAAAAAGGGCGCTTATCATCTGGTATATTTTGAGGGAAATGCTTTGGCAGAGCCTAGAAATGGGCTCTACCTCAAGAAGTATTACTCATAGGTAGGTCACCTTGGGTAACTTTTTGTAACATATGTATAGTCTTTGTACTATTACTTTTTGGTTTATTTTGGTTTTTTGGAGGTGTCATTTTTTGATGTTATATTTTGTCATTGTGGCAGATGTCAAGTGAATCTGAGGTATTCGTTGGATTCACAGACGATGCTAGCCGACACACTCAGAGGCTTGCATCCGCAGCTTGGGTAATTTTTACACCTCAGGGCCAATTACTATCTTCAGGAGGTATATGTTTAAGCGACACCACAAACAATGTCGCCAAATACAACGCAGTTATTGAGTTGCTTCATGACACTTTGTCATTTTGTATCTCTCACCTCTAGGTCTATTTATACACTCAGCTAGTTGTGTCTCAGTTAAATAGAGTCTACCATGTTCATGATCCTACTTTACACTAACAGTTCCTTAGGGTACGTCTCTTAGAACGAAGCTTTGATTATATTAAATATTTTCATGTTCCTAGGAGATTAAATCAAGTCACAGATACTCTAGCTAATCAAATTTTAGATTGGCATCTCGCACACATATAAGAAAGACACACACATGCACATGTAAATACATTTTTAAAGAAAATATAATCCATAAGACATAAAAAGACATAAAAATCCATATATAATATCAAAANAGGGAAATGCTTTGGCAGAGCCTAGAAATGGGCTCTACCTCAAGAAGTATTACTCATAGGTAGGTCACCTTGGGTAACTTTTTGTAACATATGTATAGTCTTTGTACTATTACTTTTTGGTTTATTTTGGTTTTTTGGAGGTGTCATTTTTTGATGTTATATTTTGTCATTGTGGCAGATGTCAAGTGAATCTGAGGTATTCGTTGGATTCACAGACGATGCTAGCCGACACACTCAGAGGCTTGCATCCGCAGCTTGGGTAATTTTTACACCTCAGGGCCAATTACTATCTTCAGGAGGTATATGTTTAAGCGACACCACAAACAATGTCGCCAAATACAACGCAGTTATTGAGTTGCTTCATGACACTTTGTCATTTTGTATCTCTCACCTCTAGGTCTATTTATACACTCAGCTAGTTGTGTCTCAGTTAAATAGAGTCTACCATGTTCATGATCCTACTTTACACTAACAGTTCCTTAGGGTACGTCTCTTAGAACGAAGCTTTGATTATATTAAATATTTTCATGTTCCTAGGAGATTAAATCAAGTCACAGATACTCTAGCTAATCAAATTTTAGATTGGCATCTCGCACACATATAAGAAAGACACACACATGCACATGTAAATACATTTTTAAAGAAAATATAATCCATAAGACATAAAAAGACATAAAAATCCATATATAATATCAAAAATATCAGAGTACATGCGTGGGCACAAGCGCCTCAAAAATACGTCCAGTAACAAGTCAAGGGGCTTATGCCCTAACAAATATACAAGTAGTGCCCTCGGCACGTAAAAAGTCCAGCCTATCTAAGGACAGGGCCTGTTGGCCCTGTTGTAATGGTCAACGAAATTTACCAAATGCCCAAAAAGTCGGACCCATGTCCGTGGTGCCCCCACTACATGAGGCTACATAGATGGTGGCAGATCCTCGATCTCTTCCATGGGGAATCTGCGAGTAAGCGAGGTAAATTTTCTCTCTACTCATCTCAAAACAGTCTCAGCCTCACCGGATGGAGGTACTCCTATTGCCACTGGTCCATTGGCTGCGGCTGGGGCGACCTCTGGTCGAGGACATTGCCTGTTCCTCTCATAGTCTACTAGTCATACTGGCCCCACATCTACACATAGAAGACACAGATCTGTCAGATACTCTGGTGAATAAAAAAATGATATATATAAAAACAACATAAAAATTACATATATTTAACAAAAAAAATGAAGCAAACATACCCATCTCTCCTCGTTGCTCCCCGAGAGGTACCGGTATCTCAGGGTCTCTAGAGAAGTCCATCCCAGTATAGGGTTATTCCTCTATGATCGGGATCTATCGCGCCCACCAAGCAAAGAACTTGTCATTGAAGGCCTCAATGGTCCTCCCTCCCCCCTGTTGTGGCAACAACGTCGCCCATCTGCATAATGCAGGGAGAGAGGCCTCGTGCCCTCATATAGTCTCTCTAGGACTGAAACCAGGAACTCTCTCAAAGAAGAAAGCACAATGAATCATCCCAAATCTGAAGTTCCTCTGATTCCGCATTCGACACTCTGTTAATTTCCTCTTCATACAATCCAGTAAAGTGGTGCTCCAGTCAAATATTTGTGCATTTAAGCTCTGAACTACACAATTCATGTGCGCACATGAATCATGATGCAAAAACATGGACCCAATAATCCACCCAATGAGAAACACTATCACTTTTAGTGATAAGTTATAGATCTTTCTTATCGGCACTTGCGAGCTCGTTCTATCAGTATCGTCTTCACAATGGAGTCCAATCAACTCTGATATTTTATGAGGCCCGGAAGGAAAGGTACAAAAATTGACTGGTTCCCCTCTCCTCGAGAGGCCAGTCAGGAAGTATATATCCTCTGTCATTGGAGCCAACAACTGCCCCTCTAGCATAAAGGGCTCTTCATCGAGATGCCAATAATCCACCAAGGCGTTCAATAGCCTAGGTTGTGCTCGCATGAAAGGACAATAGAAAAAATTTAACAAACCACACTGCAATAGTTCAGCAAGAGCATCAAGGTCCTCATCGACCAACACATCAATATCCTCATGCTCTCTTTCCCTCTAGTGAACATACATGCTGCAAATAGACAAAGATTAGGAGGGTTAACTCTTGTTTTTAATCTTCTTTTACACTAAATGGAAGGTCCACGCGGGCTGTAGTGCTAACAGTAGCATGTACACTCAGGCTATCATAAAGCATCCCACGTGGACGTAGGGATGACCTTTTAAAGGTCGACGCCCCCCAAAAAAATGAACTTAAATGCATAAAGAAAGAATTAGAATGCAAGAGGGGGTAGTGAGTACTTACTTGGTCCAAGTGGATGGTCGTTTCGTCCACTAAAGCTCTCGGAATCAACTCTTTTCACAAAGGGGTAGTTTTTTAGTCATTGTCAATTAGAAATGGTGATAATGAGCTGCCAGCTTCTATTTATAGACTTTTTGGCCTCTTTTTGTCAATTTTTGGACACTTTTGTCATTTTTTCTAAACTGAAAATCATTTAGTATGGTTCGGGATTTTTCTTTGGATTGTCACGAGAAGTGTTCTTTGGGTATTTGGAAACTTTTTGGAGTTTTGGGTCATTTTGAAGGTCCTTTGGTAAAAATACATTTTTTTCCAACTCGTTGCATTTAAGATAGGATTCCACCTCTGCTTCCTGCTTCTTGTTGTCTTTTCTGCTTTTCCATAGGATCAATCCCATCGAGTTGTGACATGGAACCATCATTGTCATTTTAGGAGTGTCATAATTTAGTGGTAGGGCCTACCTTAACATGGATGCCCTAGGTAGATCCTGGTTACATTTTGTTGTCCGTGTTGTTATTAACGACTATAGACCCAGGAGTCCTTACTAGTTTTCCCTGATTACGAGTTTGAACCTCATTCGCATGATTCCGTATCACTCTTGACCTCAAAATCAGGACTCCCAAAACTTAACGAGTCTTCTTTTAAGCTCTTTTCAGACCCTCTAAACATGAAAATATTGTCAAGCGATCTTGTTGACCTTCATGCTCGCTAAAATGAAATTTGAAATCACATTTGTCTAGTGATAGGTTACTCTTTTTTCAGTCTGAATGGTCAACTGTACGAACAAAGGTATATTCTAGAAGCCTCAATTCTCTAGAAGAGTACTCTCAAGTATAATTTTAACCCTTTTTCAGGCCTGAGGGACTAAATTTACGAAAAAGGAACCCCCACGAAGTCCATATTTAAGCTCTTTTCAGACTCCCTAAAATTGAAAAGATCGTCGAGTGACCTTATTCTTTCACACTTGTTAAAATGGTCCAAAAGAACATTCCTGATGGAGTCCATAGTTAAGATTTTTTCAGACTCCTTAAAAATGAAAAAAATTGTCGAGTGACCTTGTCTTTATCACACTCATTAAAATGGTTTTGAATAGACGTTTGGTATGTGCTAGTTTACCCCTTTTTCGAGCCGACTAGACTATCTTCAAAAAAGGTACCCCAACGGAGTCTCCTTTTACATTTTTTCAGACTCTCTAAATATGAAAAAATGTCGAGCTTACCTTCTCTGGGCTCGTTAAAGTTACATCGAAGGACATTACCATTGTTTGTTTTGTTAACCGCATTTGCATACCTTCGTCTTTGGCCTAATGTCGGCTCCATGTTGCTCTCAACTAAACCATATAAAGCATGCCTTATACGCAAGACCTGTAGCAATTTCCCTCTGTGTCTTGACACCTTTGGCCCCTGGAGGATTTTTCCCTAAGTGTCCTTTTCCTTCATATGTCCCATTCCCTGAGAATCCCTGTGTTCTGTGCACTTGGAACTAGTATGTTTGTGACACTCGATCCTCCTTTGTAACGTAACATTCTTTTATTCTTTTTCCAAAATTATTGAAAAAGACAAAAAAATCAAATATGCCCCAAAAAGAGGAAGGGAAAAGTATTTTCTTTTTATTGGCAGCACAATGAGTTGCCCTTGGACAAATCACATCCTTCTGTTTGTTCTTCAAGATCTGGGATTTAATATGACCTTAGGAAGTTGTTCTCGCTACATAGAGTTGTGTCCTCCTCCGTTTGGTTATTCTTCCAAACATATGGAGAGTTTGTGTTGCCTCCTGCATCATGAACTTATGTCAATACCATGTTGCCTGAGTCTCATCATTTGTCGTGATATTGTCCAAGGGAAATTTTTACCAAGCCTAAGTCGGCCCATCTGCAGTTTGTCTCTTGCCCTCATGCCCGACCATCCCAAAAGTCCAATCAAGTCTTTGTTCAAAATCAATGAAGCCTTCAGTCTGATCATCAAGATCCTCTAGTCCATGACCGAAGAGCCGTCGAAGACCTCTGGGTAGTGAATTCGTACACTCATATTACACTCCTACCTGAGTTTTGAAGATTTTGAAGTTGATGCTCGAGATCTGAAGACATCATCTCCAGCCATTAGGCCTTATCATCTTCTAGAAGATAGATACTATACATGTATATCTTTTTGATTTTGAGATGTAGACCCACTGTGTATTGCTCTTGACTACACTTTATATAGTTATATGACATGGATCTACAGTGTATTTGATTGGTAGCCATGATTTTATTTCATTCCGAGCATGGGTATGCCCGCCTCGGTGAGACAATTGTTATTTTGCAGATGGCACCTCCCGAATTCTGGTCCCTGAGCTCACCAGTTTGGTACGTTGATAAAGATTGATAATGTATTTCGGCCATCAGATGCTCTTCTGACCTCACACATTAGGGGGCATCTATTATAACCCTAATTTTCACCAGACATACTTACCTGACATCAGGCCATCTCATATACCTTATTTTCCAAGCCAATACTGAACAACTCTTCTTAAAAACACCCTTTTTAAAGGCCCACACGCCCGACTCCACTACAGCCCATGTGTACACTCTAGCTGACCCACTACAACTCACGTGTACCTACAAAATCACGAAAAATGGAAAGTTGTTGACGGAACACATAGTTTTGGGTAAGTTAACTAAACCTTTGAACCATGCATGGGTATTCATTCGACTAAATACCTAGCTCCTTCTAGCCTATAAAAGAAGGGGTAGGGGTCCCATTTGAAAGGGGGGAAATCATAGTAAAGAAACTCTACCCGAATTTGTATTCCCCTTTTCCCAAGATTCTGTAACCTTTTTGTGATTTCAACGAAGAAGAGAAGCAAGTGTGTTAGCAATTGGTGCACAGTAAAAGAGGAGTCTATGACCAGATTCATGGAGCAGTGGTCATCTTCATCATTGTAAGTTGCTTTAGTGAAGTTAATAATAAAGAAGAAATTTTCCCATCCCACCATATGAGGTTTCCATTGTTTATTGCGTACATGTT
>SNQJ01S0013456.1:25622-41460 GCA_010110895.2 Picea sitchensis
ATAATCACATGTTGTTAATTTTTAATTGTTATTTTTTTTAAATATGTGGTGTGTACAATACATACCCATAATGATTTATTCCATTGATATTTCTATGGATTTTCCTTGCAAAGATCATGTTTAGTTATTGACTCTTACACATTGCACATCTCACCATGCAAAATTAAGGTTGAGCTTGAGCAATTGGAACTCTCTATCAAGAATTGATAGAGCTTACAGATAATTTTGCACTTTCTAAGAAAAACTATTGATGTTTATAAAGAAATTGGGGCAATTATTGATGGGTTTATTGACTTGATGCAAGATAGAAGAAGACAATGATGAGCTCAAATCAATTTCCTATCATAGAAGATTTTTTTTATAAACAATGGGCGATATCTATGTTCAATTTTAAATAAGGGTCAAAACAACCAATGTTTAAGGTTCAATATGTACTAAAACTTGATCGATAAAAGATAAAGATAAACCCTTGATATTGAGAATTAAACTCTTGTCTTTAGAAAATATCAAACATTCAAACCATGAACAACACAAGACTATAGAGAGGAACCCTTAAGGTAGGGTAACACCATCATATACACCTTGTAGAAGGAATCACTCAAGAAGTCACATTTTATACAAAACAATACATCCAACATCCAAAATATTTCAATACAATGATACTGTTGGAATATTTCATGTTTGCATGCATCCTCCTTAACGCTATGGGGTTTAGACCCAAGGATCATCCATAGTTGACCAACAAAAACCTCAAAGCATCAACATATCAATCTTCAGCTAAGGCCGAAGAAGGTCTCACCCGAGATGCAATGAGGATCACAGAGACCATCTGGTCTTATGTCGGGGATGAAGGGCTAAACACACAAATTTCCATATGGGTTGATGTTCATAAATTCCATAATTGACACTTACTTTCATTAATATGCAAAAACAATACACACACATATCCAAATACGACATAAGTAAGACATGATAGATCAAAATTGCTACATCTTTATTATCTTCCTCATTCCATCAAACACATGCATACATTAAGAAAATCATATGTGACAACAACAGAGTCTTGTATCCCTTAGATGATTCCCAAAATTAAAATACATTGTGCCATGTGCATCCTTTCATACCTTAGATGTATGACAGAATTAGACTTATTTTCAGATGCATTACAACATTACAATAATACAAAGACTCAAAGCGATCTCTTCAACAATGGACAACCAAAATGACTTATTGGATCTGCTCAACAACAACAACAACGACCTATTCTATGTAGTCCTTTCATCCTTCTATAGCCTTCTTGGCTATGGAGTTCTGTCTCTGTCGATTCTTATCCACTTTCTCTACTGACTTATAATCTCACACGCTTCTGCCACCTGCTTGCATTCCACATATCCTTTCTGGAATCAAGGAAATCTTAACTGCCTTGCCAACTCATCTTTTGTCTACTCCATGTTCCCTCATGCTACTGACAATAATCATTCGGGGATATTTCTAAATGATTCCTTTCTTGGTTCCAGCATGTGTCTTCTTGATTTCTGGTGTGCATCCCAAAACTCGGACCGACGCACATTTGGTAGACCTTGGACTTGGCACATAATATCAAAACTTGGTCTAGCATGTGCTTCTTGTCATTCCTCATGCATTAGCTTGGGCGCACACAAAATTGGAATGGTTGCGAACAACTTTGTTTGTACGCACATGATATTAACCCAAAATTTTGGGTGCCAACAACCCCCACCCCCACTATTACTTGGCTCATCCTTGATCCAATTGCCTCATGGGATGACCACTACAATGGATAGAACAATGTTTCTGAGTTCCTACACAAACTCCTTAAACTATCGCTCAGGATCATTAAGGTAGCCTTGAAGATCCTAGGTAATATTAACAACTACATCAGCATCGACTGATGTGATCTGAGGATCTTTCAATTCCATTGTGTTGATTTTCTCAATTAGGGGGGTGATAACAACATGCATGTTTGAGAGCTATGTGAGAAATATCAAGGCCTTATCATCCACAAAATTGACGATCTCTGATAAACTCTGTTACTTAGCCTGAGCTGTAGTGATCTCTTTTGTATTTTTTGCAATCACTAACATCACAACGACATGCTCTTTGAGAGACAAAGCAGTCAGGTCACACTTTTTTTGTGTGACCTCAAATTTAGTTGCGCAAACTTTATCATGGATAGAAGTCAATTCTAGGGGAATTTGCAAGTGGTTCCACATATTAAATCTATGTCTAACTCCGAAAATCTTGGTCTCAACTCCTACAGTCATGAACGGTTGTGTTTGTTGCTGCAATATGTCACTGAAGTTTTATCTCTTACGACATTAATTGTTGAATCTGCACACGAAGTTCAAGAGTCTGAGACTCCAGGACATGGATGCACTCGGCCACTGCTATAATTTTTTGCGAGGATGGAATTTCTAGGTTGGCTTGTTCATGCGGATAAGCCTGTGAGTAAGGATCTTCCAAAGCAGTGAAGACATCAATGTGGTTGGCTACCATGGCCTCATATTGAACCTTAGTTTATGTATGCACAACCACTTCAACAACATGCAAAGCCTGGAAATGTTTTGGGGAAACTTCAACTTCTTAGTGCGTGCGGGATTCTTGGTGTAGTTGGGATCTCGTTGCTACATGACTGGAGACTTTCTGGTCCAGTTAAAGGCATAATTGGGCCTACTCTCGAGTTATGGATTGGTTTCGCTCCCCCAACTCCTAGACCATAGTAGTGATAAATCCCTGTAGCTCGATGGTAGGTACCTATGGCATGTCAAGTTCTATCCTGGCCGAGTTAGAAGGGATCATGGCGAGTGGGTTGACACTCAAAGATATGTGTTTCCTTGCTTCTAGAGCATCGATGGATTGGGGTGTTGGGGGTGAGTATTCTGACATTGAGGTGAGAGCCAATTAATGTTATCCCAGATTGTCCACCTTCCTCATCATATCACTTTGGAACACTTGTTGTTTGGCCAAATGCATGTAAATTTCCTTCGTGAGCTTAACTAGTTGATGGCTCTATGTTGGGGATCCAATCTTTTCTTTCTTTTGGGAAGTTGCATATCAATTTTTGTTGGAACCAGGTCATAATATTGAGTGGGTCGATGGTAGTGGAACTTCTTCTTCAATCAGAGTTTTTTGAGGTAGAGATGATCAATCTCCTTCTAGGCTAGAGGGAAGGTCGATATGAGGTACATCCTAAGTTTTGGATGTTTTCTTTCACTTTTTGGAAGCATAAGTGTCAAATCCACCAACGATTTGCATGCGTTCATCCGAAATGGGAGACTTGCATTCTTTGGATTCATTTGCTTGGTCATGTTTCTGAGAAACAACTGCAACTATGAGTTGTTCCTATAATTTCTTTGTTCTCATCTCAAATTCATCTTGCACCTTTGAAAAGGGAGGATGGTAGTTGGTTGTCCATTCTGCAATTGTGTCCATGATATCCCCTTCTGTAATGCAAAAGGGGAGATCATCTTTTTTCTTGTTTGTGGTTGCATGGGGAGATATTGAAACTTTATGGAAATTACAATTAAAAGAAGATAATCAACATATCTCTCAAAGATATGTGTTGAAATGTGGACCCTTTCATTGGAAGCAATGATTAGCTGGGAGAACCACTGGTGGAAGGCCTAGGTGACTGCTGCTTGGACCTATGTATTCTTGGAATCTTAGGAAGGTAGTAATCGGGGGGAAATAAATGAGGGGGTGTTGTCCATGTCTATTTCAAATCTATGGGGTGGTCTCTATAGTACCATACTAAATAAAATAACAACCCAGATGTAGTGAAACTCTTTGCCATGATCCTGAACGTTGATATAGTTGGTGATGAATTCCTTGAGCAAGTAAGGGGCCCAATCCATTTGAATAATTTTCACACATCGTTCCACCATGAGGAAGAACCCTATGGTGAATTCTTCCTTCCAATACTTGCAACTTACATGCGAGTAGCTATGTTGCAAACCTGACAGTCAGATTGTTAATTTCCGGGATTACCACTCCACATTTTTATATGTGGGTGTTGAATCGAGAATATATCTCCTCTTGAGTTGCATCAGTTTCTCTAAGACTATCTGTTGGATCTTCGTTGGAGGTGGGAAGGCCAAAAATCCTATGTAAAATGTTCTTATTGATAGGATAGGGCTAGTCCAACCATAGGTATCCCCCATATAATTTGGTGAGGAGAAAATAGACACATGATTGAACAGCCTGAGCATGACCGAAGTGTGAACACTTAAGCATAGAGATAATACCATATTTATTTAGAGGCTTCACCCCCTCGTTCATCACTACTCTGTCAATGCCATCTTCTCTTTGGATGACCTTTGTGTATTTGTCGGACTGTAACTCGAGGCACTGATTGGGATCCCTGATGTTGTAGTCAACACATTTGAGAAGGGGCACCTTCCTAAACATAGAACCTTCAAATGGGACATTATATGGTAACACAGGATCAAGAATTGATTGTTCCTTCATGGCCTTAGATTTTGGTCGGGCAGAAGGTTTACTTGAGCATGCCATATTAGATATGGTGACAACTAGTTGAGAATTCAATAGAAAAAAATGATGCGTATGTTCGCAAACACATTACTAAGAGGGGAGTGAAAGAGTGCTCATTGAATGCAGGGAAGAAGTAAAGAAGTGGAATAGCACATTCTCTTTTAAAGTGTTAAACCCATAACGACTCTTTTCTTTCATTTAATGTGGATTTGTCATCTCGTCTTTTCCTTGAGCTGGTCAGTACCATGTTCCATCCTAGTTGTTGGATTTTCGTGTGGGATGATGATCGGTCATTGTAGCCTAAATTTTGAGCTTTCCACCAATCCCTGTAATTGACTCCTACTTTATTCTGAATCGGGGAAATCATCCTCCTATCAGCAACATTAATATTCCCATATTCTCAAAATTGGATGAAGTTGGTGTGGTACAACTACATATTGTATCAATCATTACTATCACAAATATTTTGTCGTCAACAGATCTTGCAAGTTAATGTTGAATTCGACGACACCATACATGCACACGTCTTACTCGTAGGGGGCGTCATGCATATTTCTGTGCACCTCGACATCACTTCATTCCTAGCTTAATTTGACACAATGACCCCTAGTGGGGTGCAATTTTTTCTCATTCGGGCGCACCTGGTTAGTTTTCACCATGGAGGCATTGGACTAGGCTCGATATTTTATGGTAATATCCATTGATTAACTAGTTCCTATACAGTTATACCCCATTCGTCAGTTTTCTCAATGGGGTTGGGGAAGAGAAACATAGGGAACATCTCTTTAGTGGGTATTGATGGGGTATTCATGTCACTCCCCCATGCATGTGGTTGTATGAATTTCCCCATGGAAGACCAGGGAACCAGGGTTATAGGGTGCCTTTTTGGAAAGATGTGTCGATCATTCATATATCGACTGCACGTGTCGCACCACTACTTGGCAAGACATCACCTTTTGCAATGTAACTTGTATCAATGGATATCTGTATCTTGTCTAAACCTTTCTCGCATGGATTATTTGACGGATTCTCATTCTCAATATGGTTCTCAATGCACTTCCCACCATCATGCAAGAATTCCTATGAGCATTGTATCGAGAGAGCGAACCCGGTGGTGTTCAGGAATATGTTGTATCTAGGAAATAAACACATCCAACAGATACATCCCATTGTACTGATAGGATCCAAACTATTCCCCACTCACTTCTATGGATATATGTGTGCACCTCCTTGTTGACACTTCATATAGTTTATGTTTCCACCTTTCCATAGCACCTTCATATTTGGTATCATAAGACTTCATGCTCCACCAACTTAATTCTCCATCGGCAATGGGATTGATGTAATCCTCCATGTGGATAATGATCTTATAGATATTCTCAATAATAGATCTTTATGCATCCTCATCCACTAGCTCATCGTACTTGTCTACTTCATTTGGATCTAGAGGTGCGATCATGTGCATGGTATCTATATCAAATGACATCTTCCTCTTCTTCAAATTAATCACTGCATTGTTTTCAAAGGCCCAACAATGCCAATTAATGCAGGGTATGGATTAGAGTCATCCACAATCTCTATGACCTCAAAGTCAACTTTTATCTTCACCCCTTCTATATTCACCTCAACTTGCTCCAATCGACCTATAGATAGATCTTGTACTAATTTTTCAACTACAAATGGATGGGTGACCATACTAGATTCATCTTTCCCATCAACTCCCAGGACTTCTTTAGTGTAATGTTCATGTCGGAACCCAGGTACAAAATGACTCCATTCATGTCATAACCACCCAGCTCATTTGTCATCTTGAACTCTCTATCAGTGCGTTTCTGCTTACTAACTTGACACACCTCCCTTTCTGGTATTGGAGCTGATATAATCCTATTTTCCATCTCCTTCCCCACACAAGTTGCTAACATCTATGTTAAATTCCACACAACATTAGGATCATTGAGAATCTCGAATAACAACATAAGAAATTACTTACTTGATCTTCATTGTCTATCTCTCAATCCATGTTGGGCATTGCTTCTTTGCATGCTACATGATTCAACTCCTCAAGGCATTGTTTTGCAATCGCCCTTTACTCGATGTATCACATATATTGTTGTCTACACTCTTATTCCATCAAATTTTTCATTTCACATTGCATCTATTTGTGCATACAAGCTTCATGAAATGGTCTTTTCATTATGTGTTGCAGCTCTTGTTAGGCACGAGCCTCTTAGAGCAACCTATGTGTCACTCGTTGGACCTCCTCACGGATCTATGCCTCTTCAAGCAATCTATGTGTCGCTGGATACACCTCTTCATGGATCCATTCCTCCTCAAGTGATCTTATTGTCTTGTGTTGCAACTCTTCACATGCTCTTTCTTCTTCCATAGCTCTCTATACATCATGCAAAAACTACTTTTGTTGGGAAACATCAAACTTAGGAGGGGGATACAATACCTTTCTAATATTCGTCTCCAGATTTTGATTCGATCTCTCAGCCTACTCAAAGTCCTTTCCTATCTTTGCTTCACCTCAGGTTATCACCTGGACATCAATTTCCTCATCCTTCTTCTTATTTACACATGGCTCTGCATGCATCATGTTGTAGTGCGTCGTCTTTTATTCCCACTTATTTAGTAAGTTTGGATAGTCCTCTATGACATGCTCGGGACTGTAACAGTATGTACATGCATTTTAGTGAAAAACCTTGATACATGACCAATCTATCCACAATTGAAACAAGTGGGGGGTCTTCCTCCCCCTCCATATCCTTGTTTGAATTCACATCCATATCCACCTTTGGGACCTCCTTGGTATCCACCTCTCTCAGCACCACCATGATCACCACCCTTATGTTCTTCTTGTACCTGGAATGCATGGAAGTTATTGTCTTTCATCAGTTGGAGTGATCGGTAGTTATTGACATCATATCCCACGGGCTTACAGAACTCGCAGAATAGAGTATGGTGTGTGTTTTCATACTTCTCCCAAGTTGAGAAATGGGGTGGTACATGACCCCATTGTTTGCAGATCTCACACCATTCTGCCTAAGGCCTAGTTGGAAATGGACTCAGCGTTCCCATCGCCACATAGTTACCAAGTATAGGGCACTCATCCCTGTGATGTCCCTCATATTGACATGTGATACAACATACGTGTTTGCACATGAATTTTTTCTTTTCCATGTCCTCCAATTGCATCTTCATATTGGCCAATTGTGATTGCACCTGCACCAATCATGTTGATGTCTCTACCCCTCCTAGCATAGCCTCCAAACACATGGAAATTTCCACAGCCTCTGCTTGAGTCATCACCTTCTGAAGGGTGAGAAGGACTCAGATATGGGGGAGTAACCCAAAAATAAACCAGTCTCTATGATGTACGTTTTGAATCTAGAATTTCAGTCTATCCAACAAAATATTGAACTGTTGGTCATAGTCCCACACAGTTTCTCCTTGTTTCTGCTTAATCTCCTTGATTTAAGTAATACACTAAGATTATGACTTAGGATTTTGAAATTACTTAAGTATATATCGCTTGATATCTGTCAAGGACCTCGCTTGTCCCGCCGATGCAGTGTCCTTGGACTTCATGTACCATGTCAAGGCTCTATCCTTGAACATGGTTTCCAGCTGCACAATTTTTGTTGCTTCATCTGTGATCCTCTTAACAAACCATATTTCTTCATACGTGAACCCATGTTGTTCCGCATCATCTTTACCCATTCCATGGAACAAAGGTAGCCTCTGGGTGCTATCCTGATTCACCATCTTTGATCTCGAACTCACTCCTTCGATCTAACTACTAGGTTTCATGGTTCTCAATATTGATATTCTTCTTGGTGAAGTAGCAATGACTTCTCCTTCTTCTTCACTCATCTCTTCTCTACTTCTATCTCCTTCTACTCTTTCTCCTATTCCAATTTCCTCATTATATGTTGTTCTTTCTTCTTGATTACAAACACACAATGGGGGGTGGTTTAAAGGGGGGGTAAGTATATCTTCTTTTGACATTCCTTTTGAGGTGACCTAGAGATTTTCCTACCTGCAGTTGCACAATACCCTATACTATTGCCAATTCTCCTCCCTTGCCACTAAGTGAGCCTCCATCTTATTCGCCTTCTCTTGTGCCTCCACTTTGTGCCTCATCTTTCTCCGAGGTTGTGACACTTTGCAACAACTAAGGGGTTTGGACTTCATCCCCAAGGACCCTCTTTCTACTACCACCACTACTATTACTACTACTACTACTGGTATCCCCACTGGACAACCTATTCTCAACGTTGTGCCTCTTTGCGAGCCTATCTTCACATGTGCTCCTCCCTGGCACAACACACTCTTTCACACTTCCTCCTAGTGTGGTCTCCTTTCTCTTCATCCTGGGCCTGAATCCTCGTCACATGCCCTGATGGGTGTTCTATATGCACTAAAAAAACACTAAAAACCCTCAATTAAATTTTCAACCCAAGGTAAGTAAACTTAGAGTTGTAGCAAAATATATGCCAAAGGTAGAAGGGCTGATAGTAGTATAGTCTAACTAAGGAAGTGACTATCTTAGGCTAATATATTCGAGCAAATATATCTAATGAGAAAACCCTACTAGGCAACTTTAAACTATGTAACCTAAGTACTTTTGGACCAAGGATCGATGGATAGTTATAGAAAAACAAGTGAAAATCCTATTTAAAGAAAACTAGTTCATAACAATAAGCAATAAGCAAAAGAAAACTATTTAAGAATAACAATAAGCAAATAACAAAAGCAAACTACTTTAACTTGCCAACCTAAATTCAATGAGCAACTACCCTATGAAAGCAAATAAATAAACAAGCCAACAACTATTATATTAAAGCAAGTAAACAAGTAAGCAAAACAACTAACTAACCTATTAAAGCAAGTAAACAAGTAAGCAAAGCAACTAGCTAACCTATTAAAGCAAGTAAACAACTAACTACTCTAAGATAACTTCTACTGCAAGTAATCCAATTAAAACTTCTCATTGAACAACTATCTAGCCTAAGAGAGCAAGTGGACTATATTCTTAATTCAAGCTTCAAAACGATCTCTAATTCATAAAAGGAAATCTATTTAATTGAAAGCAAGAGAAATTAATAACTAGTCTTGAACCTATGATACGCAAGCTACTATCTAACCTATCAAAGCAAAGACTATATATTCTACAACAACAATAAAACTATCTACGAAAGAAAGAAACTATCATGCATTAATCATCAACAGTATAACGAGACTATGCTAATAAACTCAATTGCATTCTATACTAATGAAGCAAATTCATACTACACTAAACTCAATAATTAACTACAACTTGAAATTGCAACCTAAATCTAAGCAACAAATTGCATAACATAAACTAAACTAGCTCTATCTTAACAATTTAAATTGCAAAAAGGGAAATGCTCATAAACATAAATTAAACAATATTCTAGCATATGACAAGTAATGAAATAAGTAAACTAGCCAACAACTAGATAAGCAGAGACTAAATAGCATTTGAATAAGCAATTTGCAAATAAAAGCTAACACTATCACTATCCATCCACCGAAGCCCTGTCAAAGAAAGCATGAATTAAATTTCTGTCCTAAAACTTTGTTTTAACTTCTATTTCAGCATGAAGAAAGTCTATTCTACCATCTAACTACACACGGGGTTAGTGTCTAAATCCACAAGCTTGCTTCTACTAACTAATAACTTAGTGCATACTAACAAAACTCCTCATATTAACCTGCAAAAACTAAGTTAAACCAATTAAATCACAAACAACAAATTAAATAACAAAGAAGTAAAATATCATTTCATGTACAAGAAATAAAATAAAAATGCATCTACACTATCTAATTCACAAATAAACTCATAATATAGTTAGCCATACTACTGGTGGGCCCCCCAATAGTCGTGGTTACTCTTTAAAGGCACACCATGAACTTCATCACAACGATTTCACCATTAAAACTAAAAATGCAGGGTTTACACAGTCTGGCAAAATGAAAAATGGAAAAACAGAGCCAAAACCGTATTCGCCTCTAACACACTACTTCTTAGCTATTGTATGACCACCATGGTGGTATTTATAAGCTTTACAAATCAAGTGGTCGACCATTGGAGCGTCGAACCACTTCTAAAAACAACAAATTACATTAATGGTGCCCTAACTGCCAAAACAGAGAGAACCAGTAATTGCCCAGCATAACAACCCAAACTGAGTTGTCAAGAGTTCAGTAGCTGGAGGGGGTAAGCACAAGAAAAACTTATGTTGCTGATTTTCCCATCACTGGCCGCCAATGCCATAACTGCTAAATTGCCCACCGTTTTTGTGCAGGATGAGGTGTTGGACGAAGTGTTAGACCGAGTACTAGATGCAGAATTGAAAACCATGAACTTCTCTCAATCCATTTAGAATTTCTAGAAACAATGCACACAAGACCTAATTGGGCATATTACGCACAAAACCCATGTGCCGGATTTTTCATATTCCACTTCATGCTCCCACAATTTAAGATTTAAGTTAGCTGACTGTAATAGTGTCGAATGGAGTACCGGAAGCAGAAACATGATGTGATTTTTCCCTGTAACACCAAAAAACGCGAATTAGATTCTTGGAAACATAAAAACATAATGAATTATACTCAAGATCGACATAAAACACTAATTATGCATACCGAGTGTAAATCATAGCGTTTTGGCACAAAATTCTTCAAAAAGCTTCTTCAAAACATGAAAATGCATATACACATTCGGCAAAAAGCATCTAATTAACGTCATAAAATCGATCATATCTCGGGCCCAACATTACCCCCACACCTAAGATTTTGCAGGTCCCATTGCAAACAAAAATAAATTGCCCTTTATGACTAAACTTGCGAAGGAGGGGGTGGATTAGCTTTAGAAGCTTCTCCCTCTTGCCCAGGGGATTTTGACTTAGGATTTTTGTGATGTTTCAATTGCATCCAGAGACTATTATTGGTGGTAGTAATATCATCAACCTAACACTGTAGAGAATTCATCTTGGATTGTAGGACAATGTTATCATGGTGTAAATAACAACTCAGTGTTTCATGCTCTCTAAGTTTGAACTGGAGGTTTTGGAGTTTTTGAAGGTTGTTGATGACATGTGAGGAAGCCTTAAGATGTATATTATACCCTTGATCCTTTAAACCATGCAAAACAACAATTTTACCTCTGCAAAATTAGTTCCAAAAGTGACTTCCCATAAGCGCAACAATTCTGGCCTGGCGAACTTGTGAAAAATAGGTATCAAAGTGATACCCATGACTACAGTATAGTAAAACCTGTGTAAAAACTGAGAGTGTTTTTTGTTTTTGAATATGTCCTTGACAAAAACCTCTCTTTGTTTTCAAAAATTCAATTTCAGTTGTTAGGAAAACACGCCAAGAAAACATGACTAAAACAGGAAAAACATAGTGTTTTATTTTCTGAAAAAACTAGACCTCTAGGAGAATTCAATATATCAAAAACCATAATGTATATTTAGAAACTGAGAGAGGTTATTATTTTTTAATATGTCCTTTATAAAAGCCTCTATTTTTTTTCAAAAAATCACTTCCAGTTGTTAGGAAAACAAGAAAATAAAATATGATTAAAACAGGAAAAACATAGTGTTTTATTTTCTGAAAGCATAGGCCTCTAAAATGATAGAATATATCCCAAACCATAGAGTATATTAAAAAAATGAGAGAGCTTATTGTGTTTTGGTATGTTATGAACACAAACCTCCTCCTAGTTTCAAAATTACTTTCCCTTTTGTTTTGAATCCCAACTTGAAGTTGGTTACTCAAAACTTGCAGAAGCGCAACATGCTCTTAGAAGAAGTGCAACATGGTATTCGATAGGGATTTTGGAGGCCTTCCTAGAGTATTTTGGCACTGAAATAGGTATGGGTGGAAATTTTATGATTTCTTCTACACAATGGAACCATCAAGCACTGCAAATGCCTTCTTCAACCCTCTGAAAAACGGACTTGGAGTCAAACTGTCCAAATGTGCAGAAACCCTCCTATAGCGACTGTATTTGGGGAATTTATCTCAAATGATAACACCTATGCATAAAATGAAGGAGGGTTTTTTTTATTGGACTATGATTGACAAAAACCACTTTCACTTTTGTCAAATTCATCTTCCTTAATTCGGAAACCAATTTTGAAGTAGATTTTTGACCAAGACAATTATTTGAAAATTTATGACAAAGAATGATGATATGACCATGATGAAAATTTATGACCTTGGATGAGTGGAGGGAGTAGTAATGACACGTAGACACACCAATGACCATTTTACAACCAAGAGATGTCAAATTTTATTTGATAATTTTATTTTGAAAATATAACAATTTGACATAATAACCCTATCAATCACATGAAAGAGTAAATTTGATCACTGGTGATTGACAGAACCGACAGATACTAACAAAAGGATTGGTTTGTACTGGTAGGCATGGTGAACAGGAGAATTTTTATTTCCTGTCATCAATATGTAACAATTCAAACAACTGATCCTCTTTTCATAAGCTTAGAATACATATGACAATAAGTATTTAGCAGTTGTTATCGCTCTGTATTTGTGACAAAGAGTAGTTAAGTATAAGCAGTCTTCTATAGCATAAACATAAAAACACACAGGAGCTTATATCACACACAATTATGTCAATAGTATATAATTTAGCATACCAATACAAACAACTATTGATATAATATCCCAAGACTTTGTAAAAAGACAGTATGACAAAATTTTGACAGAAATCCTACTTCCTCTTCTCATGGGTTTGCTATACAAATGGGCAATGCTTAGCATTTTTAGCTCAGGAAACTCCCCCCAGACTGAAGATATGGCACGTCCTCATTCCATGAATTAGAAATAGGATTCTGTGTCTTTACTGTTTTTAGAGGGGGGTTAGCAATAGGCTTCTTGGTCTTCTTGCCCGATGAGGCTGCAGGGGTATCAACAAGTTTCTTGGACTTTTGGTCCGGTAAAGGAACAACTTGAGCATGAGGGATTGGGTGGAGTAATAGTCCCTAGATAAATATTATTCTTGCTAGTCTTGATTGTAATATGAGGGTTTTCAAATTGGTAAATGAACTCATCCCACGTTTTCTCCTTTTTTTCCAACTCGGCTAAGACAAGTAGTTTGATAAGGCCGTGGTGAAATAGGTAGTTATGGGGATTGGTTACATCCTTCCTCACTTGGTAATACATCTTCTCAAGACTCTTTAAGAAGTAAAAGGGAAAGTTACAATGGCTTATTTAACTGAAAGTGAGCTAATAATCGAAATTGACAGGCTTTAAAGACATAATATCTACCTTCACATGTAATCAATCTGGTGATGACTATGAGAGGGTTGATTATCTCCTCTTTTATCCACTCCTTGGAGTATCCATTAGGTCCAAATATGTTCTGAAATTCAATTTTGAAAATCCTGTTATAGCTTTCTCTTGGCAACTGGTGGTGTTTAAATCAACGATCTCCAACTCTCGAGAGCTTTGTGGCTGAGGCAATTGATTCCTCAGAGGCCACGAACATAGTGAATAGGAGTTGAGGCAAGCTAAGAGTATTCCATTGTTGTTGATTTTTCCACCATGCTCACTCAATCCACTTGCATAGAACATGTAATGTCAAACCTACAATGAACAACCTGTAACAAAAATAAACCAACAGAGTGGTTTGTTAAGGAAATATACAACAATTTATAGCACACAGGAGTTTATCACTTCAAAATAAAATGAATGTTGATGTAATAACCTGCATCATGAAAATAATACAAATTTTTTACAAAGATTTACTTCTTTAGGCAAGGATCATTTGTCAACTCATGAACCCCTCCCCCACACCTAAGTATTGTGACACCTCACAATCAAAATTATAGGAAACTAGTTAGTTCTCCCAATAGCCGAAGATTTACAGTTTGTAAAGTGTAAAGATAAATTTCACAGATTGGTCTGACGAGATGGTTAGAAGATGGCCCCACCTATAGGATAAGAGATCCTATATATAGATAAGAAGAGGTAGGAAAGAGAGTTTCAAGATAGTCTCAGAGTTAGTTCCCAATGGAAAGTATACGGAGTTCATTAACCTTAGCTTAACCATACATACTTCATGTCAACTTTGTCTACAAGTAATGTCATACATTAGGACAAGTTTAAATTTATTATTTATTTTTTGTCAGATTATCATCCTCACTAGGTAGAATGCCTCGCTGCCAGCAAGCTTGTTCAATACTTCGACGGGTTTATGTAGACATACCATAGGCCGGTACCCACTGCCAGAAGACCTGTTCAGTATCCCGATGGGTTAGCCTCTTACAACCTCAGAGACTGGCCCTCCATATTTTAAGATTTTAGTATAAGATTTCTTTATGCAAGAGGATGGGGGGGACAGCTTTGAAAACATTTTTTTTTTTTTTCAATTAGGATGGTATTTATGTTAGAGGATGACTTTCCGTTATATTCCTTGGTGATTTTCCTAATGTAAGGGGTACTTAAGAGGGCGTGGCCTATCTAAAGATATGATATATTCAAGCTATTTAGTGTGTAGTGGATGGTACCATTGAGAAAGAACAAAAATGTATCTCTAGGCTCAACTCATTTTCTTCTTTTGTAAGTTATTGTGATGTTTCCATGACTAATCGCTAATCAAACCTCCTTGTTACTCTTTAATAATGATACTTTACTCACTTACTCAGTTTTCTTGGAGAAATTGTACGAGAGACCTCTAAGCTTGATGGTTACAGTGTCACTTCCTTATATAGTGGTGAAGGTTCAAGAGCAACTGCTATTTAAGATGCCTTAAGATAATGAAAAGTTTTGCAAAAATATGGCTAATTACAGCAAGTCATTATTCATTTGATGCTTAGCAGACAACAAGGTTCAAGTATAGAAATGTTTCGAAGAAGAATCCTTCTTTTATATTTTTTTGAAACTGTCTACTCCTGGTGAAATACCTACAGAAGTCTCTAGGGAAAAAAAAAAAAACACACTCTAAAATATCAAAGACTAATGAGATCAATGCGATCAATTCACTGGAACATGTATTTCATAGTTATTTTATTAAAAAAAAAAATGTAAAATGAGGTTTCATTCGACTTTAATCTAAACTAACAACATGCATCTTTTATTTACTATCCTACGCTACCTAAAAAGAAAGGGAAAATATTTATTCAAGTGTAAGAACTCTTCCAATGTAACCATGTGCGGAGCAAGATAAGAAACATACTCATATCCATATATGAAAAAGTTACCGCAATGATTACCTGGATATGAAGAACCAACCAACCTACTTGTTTGGGCATCAGAAGGTGTTGAA
>SNQJ01S0013456.1:41510-80572 GCA_010110895.2 Picea sitchensis
ATATTTATTCAAGTGTAAGAACTCTTCCAATGTAACCATGTGCGGAGCAAGATAAGAAACATACTCATATCCATATATGAAAAAGTTACCGCAATGATTACCTGGATATGAAGAACCAACCAACCTACTTGTTTGGGCATCAGAAGGTGTTGAAGAAGAGAATAGTATTGTGGCCCGATGATCTCTTGAAACCAAATTTCAATGTAATCTTGATGTTCGTCAAAAATAGTTTCTATGCTCTCTTTCATCGTGCTATGCAGATCCTCTTCTTCTAGATGATTGATTTCTGAAGTACATAAAGGATTTAATGATATGGATGTTGAGAACTCCTCAATATCAGGTCTTAATGATTTCTCTCCACTGGGTGTAGTCCATAATTTTTCAGTTTCCTTCGCATTTTGGAAAGGAAAATCATTTTGTAGCTCATAGGACCTTGATTCTTCTAATATTTCTGGAGAGATATTCAATTTCTTGGATATTGTCAAGATGTGTTATTCTTGATAAGAAGAGATCCCATCTATTGCTAGGATTTGAGAAAGTTCCCTCGGGCTAAAAGTTGCTTCTGAGTTCATCTTGCCATTTGATAAAACTTGGTTCACACAAAGATGATGTCCACAAGGTTAGGATCTCTTGATGGTGGTAAGAAAACAAAGGTTGTATTGTTTGGTTCTGTGGAAGGCTCGAGTGGTCTTGCCTCCTGTCCCACTATTAATGGTGCTTCAATTTTTTGTTTTCTAGTACTCCCCGTCTTAGTCTCTTCAGAGACAATTTTATCTCTTTGGGTTGAGCTAACTCCTGTTTTCGGTATCGGTTTGGGGAGTTTATGAGTGGAACGTTCCTTCCCCCAAAAAGGTCAGAAGGAACCTTGGTTGAAAGGTTTGATTTAGATTTAATGTATCTACCTTTTGGGTCTCTAGGTCTATTCATGAAAGAAAACAAAAAGAAAAAGAAAAGCTACCATTGGGTTTGGGGGAGCCTGCAATAGAAGATGCACAAGTTCTTACCTCTCGTCTTAAAGTCCCCCCACCACCAATCTAATGCTAAGGTCTAGAAATGATCTATTTCCTAACTATTTCTTACCTTGAGACAACTCCCCGACAACGACGCCAAAAATGATGGGTGTTCTATATGCACTAAAAACATGCTAAAAACCCTCAATTAAATTGTCAACCCGAGGTAAGTAAACTTAGAGTTGTAGCAAAATATATGCCAAAGGTAGAAGGGTTGATAGTAGTATAGTATAACTAAGGAAGTGGCTATCTCAGGCTAATATATTCGAGCAAAGATATCTAATGAGCAAACCCTACTAAGCAACTTTAAACTATGTAACCTAAGTACTTTTGGACCAAGGATCGATGGATAGTTCTAGAAAAACAAGTGAAAACCCTATTTAAAGCAAACTGGTTCATAATAATAAGAAATAAGCAAAAACAAACTATTTAAGAATAACAATAAGCAAATAACAAAAGCAAACTACTTTAACTTGCCAACCTAAATTCAATGAGCAACTACCCTATGAAAGAAAATAAATAAACAAGCCAACAACTATTCTATTAAAGCAAGTAAACAAGTAAGCAAAACAACTTACTAACGTATTAAAGCAAGTAAAGAAGTAAGCAAAGCAACTAGCTAACCTATTAAAGAAAGTAAACAACTAACTACTCTAAGATAACTTCTACTGCAAGTAATCTAATTAAAAATTTCCATTGAACAACTATCTAGCCTAAGAGGCAAGTGGACTATATTCTTAATTTAAGCTTCAAAACGATCTCTAATTCATAAAAGTAAATCTATTTAATTGAAAGCAAGAGAAATTAACAACTAGTCTTGAACCTATGATAAGCAAGCTACTATCTAATCTATCAAAGAAAAGACTATCTATCCTACAATAACAATAAAACTACCTACGAAAGCAAGAAACTATCATGCATTAATCATCAACAGTATAACGAGACTATGCTAGTAAACTCAATTGCATTCTATACTAATGAAACAAATTCATACTACACTAAACTCAATAATTAACTACAACTTGAAATTGCAACCTAAATCTAAGCAACAAATTGCATAACATAAACTAAACTAGCTCTATCTTAACAATTCAAATTGCAAAAAGGGAAATGCTCATAAACATAAATTAAACACTATGCTAGCATATGACAAGTAGTGAAATAAGTAAACTATCTAACAACTAGATAAGAAGAGACTAAATAGCATTTGACTAAGCAATTTTCAAATAAAAACTAACACTATCACTATCCATCCACCGAAACCCTGTCAAAGAAAGCATGAATTAAATTTTTGTCCTAAAACTTTGTTTTAACTTCTATTTCAGCATGAAGAAAGTCTATTCTACCATCTAACTACACATGGGGTTAGTGTCTAAATCCCCAAGATTTCTTCTACTAACTAATATCTCATTGCATACTAACAAAACTCCTCATAATAACCTGCAAAAACTAAGTTAAACCAATTAAATCACAAACAACAAATTAAATAACAAATAAGTAAAATATCATTTCATGTAGAGGAAATAAAATAAAAATGCATCTACATTATCTAATTCAAAAATAAACTCATAAGATAGTTACCCAGACTGTTGGTGGGCCCCCCAGCAGTTGTGGTTACTCTTCAAAGGCACACCATGAACTTCAGCACAACGATTTCACCATTAAAACTAAAAGCACAGGTTTTACACAGTCTGGCAAAATGAAAATGGAAAAACAGAGCCAAAATTGTATTTGTCTCTAACACGCTACTTCTTAGCTATTGTATGACCACCACGGTGGTATTTATAAGCTTTAAAAATCAAGTGGTTGACCATTGGAGGGTCGAACCACTTCTAAAAACAATAAATTACATTAATGGTGCCCTAATTGCCGAAGCAGAGCAAGCCAATAATCACCCAACTTAACAACCCAAACTGAGGTGTCAAGAGTTCAATAGTTGGAGGGGGTAAGCACGAGAGAAACCCATGTTCTCGATTCATCCACCACTGGCCACCAATGCCATAACCGCCAAATCACCCACCATTTTTTTGCAGGACAGAGTGTCAGACTGGGTACCAGATGCAGAATTGAAAACCATGAACTGCTCTCAATCCATTCAGAATTTCAGGAAACGGCTCGCGTGGGACCTAATGGGGCATATTATGCAAAAACCCCATGTGACGGATTTTCCAGAATCCACTTCATGCTCCCACAATTTAAGATTTAAGTTAGTTGCCTGTAATAGTGCCGAATGGAGTACCGAAAGCAGAAACATGATGCAATTTTGCCCTGTAACACCAAAAAACACGAATTAGATTATTGGAAACATAAAAACATAATGACTTATACTCAAGATCGACATAAAACACAAATTATGCATACTTGGTGTAGATCATAGCATTTTGGCACAAAATTCTTCAAAAAGCTTATTCAAAACATGAAAACGCATATACACATTCGGCAAAAAGGATCTAATTAACGTCATAAAATCGATCATATCTCAGGCCCAACATGCCCTTCGACAACTTCCTTCCATTCCTCTATTTTTATTTCCTTCTCAACTCAACTCTTCTTTCATATCTATCAACTCTTTCTCTCCTCTGCTCCTATGGGTCCATTCTGTTCCTTACCTCATTTCAAAAACTTATTGATCCTCCTCAATGGATCCATCTCCTTCCTCATTTTCCCCCGTATTTTCACCCCCCCCATCGCTAGGGGAGTCTACTCATCCATCCTTTCTGGCTCCATGCATATCAACCTTTTCTCTACAAATAACATCTTTATCCAGAGTGGGATTTCTTCCAACATTTGTTTCCTCGAACCTTCCATAAATTTTCTTTCATCATTGCTAAAAGAATCAATGTACTCCATGGAAAATTCAACTCTATACCCCTCCTTTACTTGAGAAAACCAAAAATCAATGGCTTGAGTCCACTTATTGTCCAATTCCTTCAGCCTATCAAGTGTGGCTTGATCCCAAACTACCAGTTATAGAGGCTACAAAGTAGAATTGGTAGCATTTTTTCTTTTCAACCATTCATACAATAGACATGGAAATTCAAAAAAGAACGTCTCATACATATCAATGTATAGATACTTATATTTCCATTTCTTCACATTGACTCTCATACCTTGAGTTTCTTCCAGGGAAAACTCATGTTCCTTTGTAGTTATCCAATCTTGAATTTACTCCCAAGATGGATACCACCTCATTCTCTACCTTCATCATTCAATACAATACTTTGAGGTCCCAACAACAAAACAATTTGTTGGGTCATTTCATGATTTTTCATGTCCTTTTTAACGATGGGGGGTTTAGACCCAGGGTTCATCTAGAGTTGACCAACAAAAACCCCAAAGCATCGGCATATCAATCTTCAACCAAGGCCAAAGAAGGTCTCACTCAAGATGCAATGAGGATCACAGAGACCATCTAGTATTGTGTTGGGGATGAAGGGCTAAACACACAGAGTTCCATCTAGGTTGATGTTAAATAATTCCATACTTAACATTTACTATCATTAATATACAAAAATAATACACACACATATCCAAATACCACATAAATAACACATGATAGATTAGAATCGTTGAAGCTTTATTTTCTTCCTCATTCCATCAAACATAGACATACATTAAGCAAATCATATGTGACAACAATAGAGTCTTGTATCCCTCAGATAATTCCCATAATTACAATAGATTATGCCATGCGCATCCTTTCAGGCCTTAGACATATGACAGACTCATAATTACAGTCAGATGCATTACAACATTACAATACTACAGAGACTTAGAGCGAGCTCTTCAATAATGGACAACCACAATGAATTGGTGGATCCGCCCAAGAACAACAACAACCTCTTCTTTGTTTTCCTTGCTTCCTTTTATAGTGTTCTCAACTCTAGAGTTCTCTCTTTTTCGATTCTACTCCACTTGCTCTACTAACTAACAGTCTCACACACTTATGCCACCTACCTCCATTCCATGTATCCTTTCTAGAATCGGGGAAATCTTGACTTCCTCACTAGCTCATCTTTTGTCTGCTCCACATTCCCTTATGTTGCTAGCAGTAATCATTCACAGATATTTCTCGATGATTCCTTTCTTGATTCCGGCCCGCGTCTTCTTTATTTCTATTGTGCATCCCAAAACTTGGACTGGAGTGTGTTTTCTATACCTTGGAATTGGGGCACAATATAAAAAAATGGTCTAGTGTGTGCTTCTTTTTATTCCTCATGCATTATCTTGGGCGTGTGCAAAACTAGAATGGCACGCACAACTTTTTTTGTGCACGCGATATTAACCCAAAACTTTGGGTGCCAAAAAATACTCATGTGTATTTATACTTTCTCATGATTATTATTAGGAGTCTATGCCAACTACCCCTTATTATTATATTATTTCCTTTTAACGACCTAGTGGTCTTATTTGTTATCCATAAACTACCAAGTGGGCCTATTTTATATTTATCACCACATTACACTCATTATCCCCTTGGGTACCTCCCTAGGTTCTCCATATTATCCTCCCTATGTACATTACACAATATTTCAAACACCCTCACATTGCTCCTTATCTTTATTATTTGTTCCTCACAACATATGGGAGGTTTCCATGGAATGTCCATGTAATGCATTATTTAGCTAGGTTTATTTATGTAGAGTTTCTTTAAGAACTTGAATCTTGACTACATAGAACTTCCATATAAATACTATGGTGTTGGAAAAGGTCACACATATAATCAAAGAGGTTCCTTTCAAAAAAATTCTCTGCCTTGTCCTCTACCTCTACTATTATCTCTCCCACCCACGCTAGTAGCTTTACCCTCAAAGATGGAGGGTGAATCTCAAGTTGTTCTAGAGGTGAGGGTAATCATAATTGAGATCTTGTAGTCAATATTTGTGGGGATTGATGTTGGTTTGATAATGAAGAGAGCTTGAACCAATTCTTATGTTGAATTTGTTTATAAATCTAACATGGAACTAGAATCAATGAGTTGCCAAGATCTCATTGCCTATGCAAAGAGATACCAAGATGGGTGGAATGATCTACTCACCCATGAGGTCAAAGGCATGGTATTGGTATGTACTAGAATTCATTATTCTTCCATTTATTAGGACAATTTGGTTATTAGATGCACATGTTTGACTTATTTAGAGATATGTGACAAAGAAAATTTCCCATGCCCATTAATTGCAGTTCACTCATATGATGAATTATCATTCATTTAGGATATTAGGAAGTGTTGTCTTGGATAACATAAATGAGGTATACGCACACACATGAATATAAAAAATGAATGGGACAACAAGGAAAAATGGCAATGTTTCTAGGGTTTTCCATGGAAGACTCAGACATAGTACACATCTATCAATATATATATAGGTATGTATTCAATCATTTCCCCTCCTTGGGATGAGGCCTCTCCTTTAGTAGATTTAGAGTAATTTCCTTTACTACCTTTCATGCCTACCTCACATTACCAAAACCTATAAGGGTAGTTAATTATCCATATTAAGAAGTTATTCCAATCCCACCAACTTCATCTCCAACTTGTACAAGACCATTGTACCCTCCTAGTTTGCAAATATCTTCCACCCTCCTCTCTTTTCCAACCTTAATGCTTTATTTTTTCCAAACACGAATCCTACCTTTCCCCCACTTGGTCAACATCTAGACCCCTTTAAGCCTAGTATTTCCTTAGAAAATGGCACCCCTCGTGTCCCTCCATCAGATATTTTAAATGATCAAAATAAAAGGCATGACCTTGAAAAAGGAGATCCCATGATGTCAAATTACACAATTAGAAAATGAAATCTATTAGAAACCCCAACCTTTTATGGGAAAATGTGATCCTATACACTAAGAGGTGTAATACCCCTAATCCGAACCCCAATTGTAAATGTACATTTAGGTTGGTGAGTCATTGGCACCAAGTTTTGGTTTAGTTTGGCACATACCTAAGTGCGTGAGGATTGTGCATCAAGGGAAGAAGGGTGTGCACATTCCATAGTGTTTTGTGCACCTGAGTAAGTGCATGAGGATTTCTTATCAAGGGAAGGGTGCGTACATTCCATAGAGTTGCACACACATGAGTAAGTGCACGAAGATTACCTTGAAGTGCACATCAGACCGAGTTATGTGTGTGTGTGTGTGTGTGTGTGTGTTGTGTGTGAGGCCAGAGAGCCTATGTGGTTATTGGGCTGGTGAGCTGAGATGCAAAAAAACTAGTGCACCTATCCTTGTAAAATGTAATCACACTCAAATTATTAATAAAATTACATCGCTACGTGTAGAGAAATTAGACGAAAAAGAGACGAGGGATAAACTTCACCGAAAAGGGAAAAGGGGGGCTTAATTCCAAGAGAATATTTTATTAATATTTCTGAAAAGTATTATTTATGGATATTTTTTTATCCTAAGTTCTCGAGGGATGGGAACGAGTCACCAAATAGCTAAATCTAATTCTGAAGGTGATAAGTGTCTAGTTATGACCATGCAAATATATGGTTGAACCTTAGTGTATTTTGGGGGATTCACTCATTTTTATTCATTGATCGGACAATCAGAAGGGGGAATGACCATTACCTTACTTGTGGAGAAAATATTGGAAATGGGTTTCCATCTAGTAACCAGAGTCTTTGTTTTCGAAGAGGTGGGTTGTCAGGCCTGTGAGAATTCTCTCCAGGTGAGATATTTGTTGTCGAAGAGGTGGGTTGTCATGTCTGTGAGCACCCTCTCCAGGTGAGATATTTTTTTTCAAAGAGGCGAGTTGTCAATCCCATGGTCATTCTCCCCATGTGAGAGTTTGTTTTTCAAAGAAGCGGTTTGTCAAGCCCATGAGCATTCTCTCCATGTGAGAGAATGGTTGGGAATTGTTCCTTGGTGCATTGGGAATTAGTTACAGGGCTCTAAGACTTCTTGTCCGACCTATTTTTGAATCCTTGGAAGGGAAGTGGGGAAGATAAGGGATTGTTGAGCAAAGAAGGGGCACACTTCCTAGGTGGGACATGCAACTAGGGAATGAGAGAATGTATGCTAGTTGTAGCAGTTTGGCACCATGGTCTGAGTAATTTTGTTGATTATCATACCTTAGTATGGCATTAGGAATCCTTTTTCCCTAGTAGAGTTTAAGCCCCATCTTGAGAGTGACCTGTTGTTTAAAGTGTATGAGAAACATAGTCTATGGTTGGGAGAAACGTCTGATTTGTACGCGTAGTTGGTGACTCTTTATAAGAGATAAGTGTCCTTTATGTGATTTTCTAATTTATTGTGTTCTTAATTATCTATGTTTGATATGGGTTTATTTTTGGTATGACGTTCCATATAATTAATTGGCATTATTTTGTATGATGTTGTTTGTACATATAAGCATGATGTTGTACTAAGTAATTATTGTCACACATGAAGAGTATGACGGTTATTGAGTTTCATGTTAGTTAACTTTGTAATAATGGTCATGATTTTCCAAGGAAAAGGCTAGAATTGTCATACGCACCAAAGGCTGGAAATGTTGTGTGCATGAGGAAGTAGATCTGGGCACACAAGGAGAATTTTATCTACATGCGGCACTAGAATGGTTGTGCACACAGTAGTAATCATGTGTTCAGAGTGGTTACACACGTAATATACTTGTGTGTTTTGATTTATTGTGTGCACATTTGTATTGTGTGTTAATTTTGTTGTTATATCTAGTGCCTAAAGAGGAAAATTTGTGTGTCACTATCCAGCTTGGGATCATGCGCGTTACCTCACATGATTCTACGCAGATTAATGTTATAGTGTAGAATCTGCGCACTAGATTTTTGGAGTGGAATTTCTCAACAATAAGTTGGGGATGTTACAAAGTGAAATCAGAGCATTTTGTTAGTGTTGGTAACAGGGAACGTTATAGGTTCGTATAAGAACTTTATTTAGGAAGTTTGCAATAGTGGAGATGTTACAATGTGGTAGTGGTACCCAACTAGGAGGTCGGGTACATTACAAATTGGTATCAGAGCTCCAGTTTCAACATTAAGCCTGCATGGGATCAGTATCTACTTAAGGTAAAAATTCAGACTGGTAAGTGGCCGAATTTGAAATTACAACGTGGTCATGGTATGCATAAAATAGGAATGTGCAAGTGTGCGCACCAAATTTTGACATTGTGGGGTATGACAATGGAAATGCGTAGAAAACAATGGTACATGGGTGTGAACACTAAAATTTTGGGTTGCACGAAGAAAATTGGTGGTGCTTGTGTAATATCGATAAGTGGTGTATATGTTAAATATTGACATCGTGCATTGGTATGTGTTGAATACCAGTGCACATGTGGGATTCATAAATAAGAAGGAAAGAGTAAAAGGGTATTTGGATGAATTCCAAATGACCATAATTTACTATGTAAGACTCATAATTGTGCAAGGGAGCAGTCGATGGGAAAGTTTTGGACAAAGGATTCCAATTATTCACCCATAAATTTTGAATTGGGATGTTAAAATGATCCAAGAAATCAAAAGAAAGATTTTTGACAAAAATGTGCATAGTTTTCATGAAGTTGTTGCATGAAGTTGTCTAACAAATATTATTTCCTGCACATTTTGCAAAATTAATAGCGATTAGATCAGGGAAGAATCAATGTAGAGAGTCAAAATCATGGAAGATGCGCAGAGAACTTACAACCATGATGATGAATTCAGGGGTTGGTATATCAATATGGGTATTGATAGTACATAATCCAATGAGCATAAAGAAGTCAAGGAGGAGCACATAAACTTGGTAGAAACCATAAAGGGAATGCAAAAATATGTCCAAAGATATAAAGTTGATAATGAGAGGCTTATGAAATCCAAGGAGAAGCAAGATGACTTCAATACCAAGTTGATGCAAAGCCTAGATAGAATAGAAAATAAAATGGATAAGGAGACAAAATCAATCAACTCAAGAAGTCGCGGGTCTCATGATGAGAGAAGAAAAACAAGAAGTGTTTATAGGAATCATCACCACTCACCAAAACATTCATTTAGGAAACCACATAGTAGCTCAAGTCCATCACCTGTTAGAAATCATAAAAGAAGGAATGAGGTGGACAAGCTATAGGGAGAAATGAATAATATCAAGCCTCCTACCTTTGATGGTGAGCACAAGAAGGATGAAGATGTGGAGACCTAGGTATTGGGCATGAGGAAGTACTTCTAGCTGCATAATTACTCTATGCAAATAGAAGGGATAATTTACATCTATCAGCTAAAGGGAAAATCATCAATGTGGTGGGATCAGTTCATGCAAATGAAACACATTGATGAGACAAGGTTACTTGGAGGGAGTTTAAAAAGAATTCTTGAAAGAAATACTTAACCAAACAATACTATGACAAGAAAATGAAGGAGTTATTTGAAACAAGTCTTGGGAGTATGATAATAAATGAGTATGAAAGAAGTTTCCTAGAGCTGCTGAAATATGTTGCATTCATCAAGGATGAGCAAATTAAAATTCATATGTACCTAAGTGGGATACCATAATTTATTGGTGACAAGATGACCCCAATACATTGGAGGAAACCATAACGAGAGATAATTGTCTCTATGATTAGCAAAGGGGAATACCAAATTTCCAAAAGGCTTGGGAAGACAAGAAGAAAAGCAAGATGGAATAGAGGAAAAAGGGGAGTAACCATTTTTCAGAAATACTTCTCAAGGACAACCAACTCCCAAGGAGCCTAGAATGACAGAGACAATGTGGCAAAGACCAAGGAAACCACGTTGTGGGGAAGACCACATGTATACATATTGTCTTCACAGAGGTGAAAAAGTGAGGATTGTTCACAATGTATAGTAAGTTGCGATAGTTGAAGACATGGGAAAAAATGTATCAAGGATATACACAACCCTAGATAACAAACAAGCTGAGTTTCAGTCGCACATGATTGAAGTGGAAGGTAAGATTAATGACCAACCAATTGCTATTTTAATTGAATTAGGAGCTAGTCATAGTTTTCTACATCCTAAGATGGTGGAAAGGTTCCAATTTCCAAGAAGAAATCTTGGAAAACCTTGGTTGGTGTAGTTAGCTACAAGAGAAAAAGGAAAATTAATGAAATGGTTAAGGCATGTCCAATTGATATGAATGGGTTGAGCACAAAAGTTGATTTGGAGATCATACCTTTGGGCTCTTACGATTTCCTCATTGGTATGGATTGGTTGGACCAACACCATGTCATTCTAGATTGTTACAATAAGGCATTTACTTGCTTGGATGAGGAACAAAATTTAAGAACACTTCAAGTCATTCCAAGACCTGTAACTATCAGAGAATTTTCATCCTTGCAATTGAAGAAAAGTTAGAGGAAAGGATGTCAAGTATTTGCAGCGCACATGGAAGAGGAACCTAAGGATAAAGTGTCAAATATTGAAGATTGTGCAATACTAAAATAATTTGAAGATGTATTTAAAGAAATGTCAGGGTTGCCACCAAAAATAGATATTGATTTCTCTATAAATTCGATGCCTGGATCAACCCCCATATCCAAGACTCCTTATAGGATGAGTACACCAGAGTTGAAGGAATTTCATATTCAACTTGAAGAGATTCTGAAGAAGGGGTATATACACGCAAGTGTGTCACCTTGGGGTGCCCCAGTATTGTTTGTGAAGAATAAGGATGGTACGTTGAGGCTTTGTATTGACGTTAGACAGTTGAACAAAGTAACAGTAAAGAACAAGTATCATTTTCCAATGATAGATGACCTGTTTGACCAGTTGAGGGGCAGGCGTATATTTTCAAAGATTGATCTCAAGTCTGGATATCACCAAGTGATAATTAAATAAGAGGATATAAACAATATTTCTTTTATAACAAGGTATGGCCATTATGAGTTTACAATAGTGTCATTTGGGATGTCAAATGCACCAGTTGTTTTCATGTGTTTGACGAATTGTATTTTTAGAGAATACTTAGATAAGTTTGTCACTTTATTTTTGGATGACATGTTTATTTACTCAAAGTCTGAAGAAGAATATGAGAAACACTTGATGATGGTGATACAAGTATTGAGAGAACATCAATTGTATGAAAATTTGAGCAAGTCCTCATTCTACCAGAGGAAGATTCATTTCTTGGGTCATATCATTTCATAGGAAGGGATAGGTGTGGTGTGGACCCAAAGAAGATAAAATCCATTGAAGGATGGCCAACACCAAGGAATTTCTTATTGTGGAAAGTGAGGTCCTTCATGGGACTTGCAAGGTACTACAAAAGGTTTGTTGAAGGATTCTCAAAGATTGCAAACCCAATCACATCCTTGCAAAAGAAAGGTGTGCAATTTGAATGGACTCCAGATTGTGTAAGGAGTTTTCAACACTTGAAAATTTTGTTGACAAGTTTGATAATTTTGAGAATTGTTGATCCTAATGAAGACTTCATTGTATGCACTAATGCATGCAAGGAAGGGCTTGGAATAGTCCTTAGTTAGAATGGACATGTGGTGTGCTACGAATCAAGGAAATTAAAATAGCATGAAAGGAACTATGCTACTCATGATTTGGAATTGGTAGCCATAGTGCATGCCTTGAAGATGTGAAGGCACTACCTCATGGGGAAAATATTCAAGTTGAGGACATACCATAGTGGTCTAAAATATTTTTTTGGATGACCAAGTTTAAATTCCAGACAAAGAAAATGGATGGAATTCCTCAGTGAGTATGACTTTGATATCAAACATATCAAAGGAAAGGAGAACAAGGTGGATAACACACTCAACAAGAGGGTGCATGAGATTCATTCTATAACCATTAGCATGTACAAATAAGATTTGAGTGAAATTTTTTTAGAGGTGGCCAAATCATATTAGCGCTATGTGGACGTAAAGGAAAATTTACAACAAGGTAGATTGCAACAAAAATTTCAAGGTTATGAGCTAAAAGAGGATGGAATCCTCATGTATAGGCACAAAGTTTATGTTCCAAATGATCAGGAGTTGAAAAATATGTTATTTTCAGAGATGTGTTAAGTTCCTTATGCTAGGCACCCAGGCTACCATAAGAAAATTGCAGTGGTCAAAAAGTGATACTATTGTCCAGGAATGAAAAAGGAGGTTGTTGATTTTATTGCTAGATTCCTTGAATGTCAAAAGGTTAAGGATGAAAACACCCAGCTAGTTTGCTACATCCTTTTCCCATTCCTGAGTGGAAATGGGAAGTTGTGACCATGGATTTCATTACTAAGATGCCCAAAACAACCAAGCAACATGATTCTATTATGGTAGTGGTGGACAAGCTTACTAAACCTGCCCATTTTATTCTAGTGAATTCAACTCAAAAGGAAACCAACATTGTTGATATATACATGAGAGAAATTGTTAGGCTACATGGTGCACCTATGACAATTGTGTCTAAAAAAGATCCTAATCTCACATCGAATTTTTGGAAAGGGCTATTCAATGGATTTGGGACAAATCTGAATTTTAGCATAGCCTATCATATGGAGTCAGATGGGAAAATAGAAAGGGTAAATCAAGTGATAAAAGATATGCTAAGAATGTATGTGATGGACAAACCGATGCAGTGGGAAAAATATTTACCTTTGGTTGATTTTGGATATAACAATGGGTATTAAGCATATCTAAATATGAACCCATTTGAGGCACTTTATGGTAGAAAGTGAAACACACCAGTGAGTTGGGAAAACCTAGCAGACCACGCAGTGGTTGGGCCAAATCTGCTCCGGAAAATGGAAGAGTAGATGGTGAAGATAAGGAATAATTTAAAGGCTTCCAAAGACAGGAAGAAAAGCTACATAGATAAATGAAAACCCACTGAGAGTTTTAATTGGGTGACCATACGTTCTTGAAAGTAAAATCAAGACGCAATTCCCTGAAGTTGGGAAATTGTTCTAAGCTGGCAGTATGCTACTGTGGGCCATTTGAAATCCTAGAGAGGATTGGTCATGTCACATATATGCTTGCATTGCCTAAATCCTTGTGTATCCATAATTGTTTCCATGTATCTTTTCTCAAAAAGTATGTACCTAATGCTAATAATGTCATTGATTGGAATGTGATTCAGGTGGATCCAGAAGGAAATTTTTTAGTGTGATCGGATTTCATATTGGATCGAAAAATCAGATAGCTCCATAATCAAGCCATGGATTTAGTAAAGGTCCAATCACCCCGGTACGGTCCTAAGGATGAAACTTGGTAGTGTGAGGATGCTATGCGGGCAAAGTACCCACATCCTTTTTAATACTTTTGAAGTTTTTGTATGTACATGTGTATATAATTCACCGAGGATAGTGCATAAATAAGTAGGATGGGAATGTAATACCCCTAATCTAAACCAAAATTGTAAATGTACATTTAGCCTGGTGAGCCATTAGCACCAAGTGTTGGTTCAGTTTTGCGTACACGTGAGTAAGTTCTAGAGGATTGTGAAACAAGGGACCTTTAGAGGCGATCATTTTCCACCTCCAAAAGTGGAATTGGCATGGGTTTTATCATTAGCAGGGATTCTGCAAAAACCCCCCATAAAGGCACCACTGCTAAAATTCAATCCTTTTAGTGACGGTTTTTGAAGAGATATAAACTGCCCCCAAAAGTGACTTTTAGGGGTAGTTCCGAACCGGCCCCCAAAAATCACTTTTTTGGGGAGGTTTTGCACCGGCCCTAAAAGTCACTTTTTAGGGTGGTTTATATCTCTTCAAAAACCGTCACTAAAAGACTTGACTTTTAGCAGTGGTGCTTTTATGGGGGGTTTGGACCCCCCCCAAAAAAAAGTGAATTTTAGGGGCAGTTTAGAACCCCCTACGTAGCAACCTAGAAGGGCAGTTTATATCTCTTCAAAAACCGCCACTAAAAGGATTGAATTTTAGAAGCAGTGCCTTTAGGGGAGATTTGGAACCCCCCTTGAAAAGTGATTTTTAGGGGTGTTTTAGAACCTCCTGCGTAGAAACCTATAGGGGTGGTTTATATTTCTTCAAAAACCACCGCCAAAATTCTTGGCTTTTTAGCAGCGGTGCTTTTGGGGGGAATTTGGAACCACTCTCAAAAAGTTACTTTTGGGGGTGGTTTAGAACCCCCCTCGTAGTAATCTATGAGGGTGGTTTAGAACTCACCTCGTAGAAACTTTTGGGGCTAGTTAGAAACCCCATCGTAGAAGCATATGAGGGAGATTTAGAACCCCCCACGTAGCAACTTATGAGGGTGGTGTAGAACCCTTGTCGTAGCAAGCTATGAGGGTGTTTTAGAACCCCCGTTGTATCAACATACGAGGGAAGTTTAGAACCCCCCCTCGTAGCAACCTACAAGGGAGGTTTCGAACCCCCCTCATAGAAATCTATCAGGGAATTTTAGAACCCCCCTCATAGATTATTATGAGGACGATTGATAACCCCCCTTGTATCATCCTATGACGATTTTTTAGAACCCCCCTCGTAACATATCATGGAGTCGTTTTAGAACCCCCCTCGTAACATCTTATGGAGTCAGTTTAGAACCCCCCTCATAGAAAGTTACGGAGCCAGTGTGGAAGACCATATAACAATATACAGGGATGGTTTGAAACCCCCCTCATAGAAACTTATGAGGGCATCTTGAAACCCCCCTCGTATAAACCTACGTGGGTGGTTTAGAACCCCCCTCATAGAAACTTATGAGGGTGATTGAGAAGCCCCCTCATAGCAACCTACGGGGGAAATTTGTATGTATGTGGGTATATACACATATACATATATTCATGTTTAATATTTTTTTCTTAAAATTTCTTTAACATTATTGATTTTAATTTGAGTTGTTATTTTTAAATATTATGGTAGGCCCACTTTTTTCATGTGTCACATCAATATTATGTGAAAACACTATATATCTCCCTTAGTGAAATGCACCTCACTTATCATAAGTCATTATTACTATAATGAAAACACAAACAAAACTATGGTAGGACTTTCCTTGAAGAAGTTTAGCAGTGATCCCCTTCATATGCATTAAAAATTGCATGACACATAGGTAGACTTTGAAAATATTCAAAATTTATATCAAAAACATTTTCAATATGCAATTTTTTCATAAAAATTAACGATTGCATTCAATTAAACAATATAGTCAACTAATTGGTAGATGCACATTCAAAACAATTAAGAGTATAAAAATGTAATTTTCAATTTCATAGATACAATTAAATGAGAATGGATAAATAAATAATAAATAGTACTTATTTACCAACATTCAACCATGTGCCTTCACAATCTTGTTGAACATAATCTATGTCACCATCATTTGTAGCTTCATCATATTTGCATTTTGTCCCTTCAAAGTCTACAATGCTCGATAGATCTACATACTCCAATTCATATGTGTTACTATTTCCCAATCCCTTTGGAGGGCATGTCAGAACTACATACCAATCATTCTCTACAGGATCTTTTACATATAATACTTGTTTCACTTGTGATGGTACAATAAATGGATCATCTTGCACTCTGTCCTTACTTCAACATCTCTTTAGATTCACCATTGTGAAACCAATTTCATCAAATTTAATTCTATTCTTCTTGTGTGCATCTACCCAATCACATTTGAACAAGGGATACTTCACACTATAGTAGTCCAATTTGATTATTTAATGGATCACTCCATAATATGTTGTTGCTTGACATATTGGATTCTTCTCTTTTTCACTTGATCTCATTAATGTTTATGCATCTATGGACACACCACTATTTTGGGTGGCCCTAATATTCTCTATGATTTTGATATGAAATACACACCCATTAATTAAATATCTCGCATACTTAGTTTCATAAATATTTTATTTTCCCTCCACCTGTAAATTATTAAATGTCATTAGAAAACCATGCAATTTCAAACTACATAAAATGATCCTTAGTTCATACATCATAATATTCTTGTTCAATGAATCATAAATAATTATAATATAATGAACATATCATTACCTATTTTCTTAACCAATCACCAAATTGTTGGTTGTGGAGATTTTGTAGCAAGGCTTCATCCTTTTAGGCTTGGATGTTTTTATTGGTGATTTCACTGAAGTGCATCCTAATTTCCAGTAATGTCAATGAACATCATTTTCAAAGTATTTAAATGGATTCTAATAAAAAATGGTTTTATAAGGTCATGCTTATTACTTACTTTATCCAAGGTTGAACTTCATCTATGTTGTGCAAGACCCACCTATGGGCTTGTAACAAACTTATATTATCCAATTCAAAAGAAGTCCCACTAGATAAGGCCTTCCCATAGTGATCAAACTCTCCCTCTTCATCATCCCAAACCTCATTTCTATTAGGCATGATTCCAATATATTCCATACATTCAACATATCCAACACAAATTTGATGGATTCCTCCACAATGTAGTTTTCAGCTATGCACCCTTTGGGCCTATTCCTGTTCTTCACATAACTTTTATAAAATTTCATGTTCCTAGAAAAAAAACACATAAAACTTGTAGTCAAATGAAAAGTATGAATAAATATTTGTTAGTGACGTACTATATGAACATAATGTGTTGGAATTTATGTGGATTTGTACACTATAAAACTTCATTAACCTTTCAAAAGGGTACATCCATCGGTATGCAACTGGACCACAAAAAAGTAACTCTCGTACCAAGTGTACAATCAAATGTATCATTATATCAAAGAATGAGGGGGGTGGGGGGGAATATATTTCTAGTAAGCACAATGTCTCCATAACATCATATTCTAAGTTTTCAAGATCTATTGGATCCACCATTTTTGCACAAATTCGTGTAAAAATGAAGCAAAGCCTACAAATGGTGTTTCACACTGATTTTGGTAGCACATTATGAAACATGGAAATAATGTAATTTAATATTATGAAACTTAAGCTCTTCCATATATATATTATTTCTAATGTTTGAATTATAACCATTAGGCACTTTTAATGTGAACAAAACAGTACAAAGTGTCTCTTTCTCTTTTTTTGAAAGAGTGTGTGGTGCAGGTGTAAGAAATATTCCTTTTCCTTGATCTTGTGGCGATCGTGATCTCCTTATACCCAACTGTTTTAAGTCATCGTGAGAATTTTTTCCATCCTTTGATTTTCTTTTTATATCTAGAAGGGTTCCAAAAATACTTTCACATACATTTTTTCTATATGCATAACATCTAAAATGTGGCGTACTAGGAGTTTTTGCATCCAACCATATCAAAATGAATTCATTATAATATGGAGGAAAAACTAAACCATAGATTCAAATAAAACATGTAAACATACTAAAATACTTCAAGCATCATACATTTAATAATTACCTATAGTTAGTGCGGGTAGAGTGTACATACCTCCCAATATGGAAAATTGAATAGAATTGACCTTTTCTTCCACACGAAAATGTTTGAATTTTCACCTTTTTTTATATTTCTCTTTCTTTTTTTACTTTCACTTTTCCCCCAATTTTCTTCATTTCCTTCTGTTTCTGCAAAAATATCTCATACTTTTACAATTTTAGGTGCAATGTGATGCTCAAGCTTCCCATTAAATGGTCCTTTTTGATAATGATACTTGTGATTTAATGGAATATATTTCCTATGTCCCATGTACACACACTTCCTACTACATTTGAGATACTCTAAATCTTTGAGATACTTATAACCCTAAATTTCTCTACACATGCATACCAGGAATCTGGCCCTCTTACTTTCTATTTTTGCCAAGCCATCACTGAGTTGCCCTTCTTAAAAACCCCATTTTTGAAGATGTACATGCCCTGCACCCTTACTTCCCGCATATGTATGCTTGCTACACCACTACAGCACGTGTACGTACGCTAGTTGCACCACTAAATCCTGTGTATACTCACAAAAGTTGCAAAAAATAAAAACTTGCAAGGAATTCGTTGAGATTACGGGCTATTGGGTAGTTTCCCAACTAATCCACTGCCTATAGCTCGTCACCCAACCAAATAACCATCATTTTCATATAAAAGGAGGTGTTGGGGTCTCATTCCACATCTATACATAAGAACAATGAAATTCTACCCGTTTCACATCCCCTCCTTGCCCCAAGCAATTGTAGCCATCTTGTGAGAATTGCTTCAGAATTCCCTAATTTGCCCTTTTTCCTCCATCATAAACCCATTCCATTTCCCTAGAGGGAGGTTGAGAGGACAAAGATACACGGAGGTTCACTTGGATCTTGGTGAAGAGGATCCCGAACCAGGTTCGTGGAGCTGTAGCCAACCTTGTTGTAAGCGATCATTGTATTATTAATAAAAGAAGTACTTTTCCTGTCCCAAATTATGGTGTGTTGAATGTTTCCATTTGATCTATGTTTTTATTCTAACGTCTAACCCTTATTGATATATGAAATGCATGCTTGTAGTTTTCTGTTTATCTGTTTGTGAATGTAGGTCAGCCTTGGGAGGAGGCTTGCATTTAGTGAAGCTATCAAGCACGAGAGGATCATCACCAGACGCAGAGTAAAGGTACAGTTACTTGATCCTTCTCATTTTTGTTTTCCATGTATGAGTTTGGGATATGTTTGGGGTAGTTAGAGAAGTAGGAGACTTTTAAACGATTATTGATCTACCTACATTAAAAACCCTGGTGTAGCCATAGGGGGGTTTTCCCTGCTAGCAGAACTAGTGACCATACTGGGGAAGCATGTAGGGTTTTAGGGGATTTTTTGGGTGTTTGATTGGTTTTAATACCTTTTTTGAGTTTCTGTGAGTTTGTTGAGTCTTTTAAGGGATTATGGTCACCTGTTGGTGCCATACCAGTTCTCCCTTCCCTATTAGTCTGTATGTTTCATTTCTTTTTTGAGAAATTACAGAGGTGTGCGTGCCCTACAGTGGGTCAGCCCGTGTACATATGTACCCTGTCTAGTAAAAAACCCACGTACATACACAGGTTGTTGAAGAAACAATAGTGTACATGTTTCAAGAAACTATTTTTGAAGAAGGAGGCACTCAACCTCTTTCTTGATTGAAGTTCTACTTCTCAGGGTTTCTTGATAGATTTCAGTGTCTCTGTTTTCACAGTCGTAGCCTGGGTTAGATGTTAATTTGTTTATCTTATGAAGTTTTCTTGTGTTTACTTCAGAAAGGGTTTTAGGCGAGTCTTTGAGTTTTATATCATCTTGTTTGGTGTCTTTAGTGACTCCCTGCGATCCGCAGTGGGCCAGAGGTCAGTTTTAGTCTTGTATTTTTTTTCACTTTTTTCCCTTTCGTTTTCTTTAAAGAAAAGAAAAAAAGTTTTATTTCAATTTTTTCTTGTTTGAAGCATTTTCAAAATAAAATAAAATATATATATATATATATATTTTTCTTAGTTTGGTAAAGTAGTTGGAGTTAGTTATCTTACTTGTTAGGAAAAATAGTTCACCTTTTAAGTTCTTTACTAATTTCTTAAAACATTAAGTAGCTCGTAGTCGATCAAAATTTTGTTTTAGGTCTTCCTTTTAAAGATCTTGAAGAAAAGTTAGTTGTGAAAAGTTGGTTTAAAGATTTAGTTGCAAATATTTATTGTTAACTAGAAGTAATTTTTCTTTCAGTTTCGTTTATTTCTCCTTTTTTGTCTCCCATACACATCACTAGTTTCACTGCCATTTCCTTGAGTTAAAACAAGCCATTTAAAACGAATGCTAATTTAAAATCAACTAGACTTTATGTTTGTAGGGTCAATCAACTAGTTTATGCTAGATCCTTAAATTAGGTTGGAGAGGAAACTCTTCAAGGCTTATAAACAAACATTGGAGTCAGAGCTATAGAGTGTAAAAATTCTAGTGATGTGGAAGTTATCTGGGACCCCCCTCTAACACAGGGGATAAACACGAGGTCGTGTGAGGAAAGGTAGTGAAGATAACCCCTCCAAAGACGAACCAAATGTAGTGGGGAACACATATTGAGGACTTTTCGTGGGATATTGTCGGTTTAATTGTCCTATGGAGCTTCATGGATCTCGAATCCATTCGATATCCTCATTTGTCTTCCGGACCACTTTATTTCGATACCCTCGTTAGGTTTAGGACTTGTTATATTGCTCATTGCGTTCCACCTGACTGTCGACTGTACCCTCCTGGTGACTGTTTACAAGATGGAAACTTAGTTGCCTTGATTCTAGGGACTTACACAGGTGAATGCAGGGGTATACCGTGGTACCTAGGGAAGATGTTGGGTCACACTTTGTAGAATATACCTGGAGGTTTCTTCCATGTTCAAGTTGCACTTGTACCAGTAAGTTTCTCCAGTGTTGGCTGGCGTAACTGTTCTTCCAACTAGATAGTGGTTTGCCTGCTTTATCTTGTGGGAACTTTTCTAGTGTGTGCTTATTTTTAAACGTTAGTAAAAGCCTTAATGTGTCGTTAATCTTTTCACAAAGTGGAAGATCAAGAGCTCCATCAATCGTAAAGGCTTCAGGGCCTGTCGTTGGTTTCATTAGAGCCACCACCGCCACTGTTACGGTGAAGACTTGAACAACAAGGGTCATACAAAGCGACCAGGCCACAGAAAACTGTGCCCGAGCTTGCTCCGAGAGGATATTACTCAAATCCGAAGGAACCCACTGTTTCTGACCTTGGAGTAGAAGCTCTTGGGCTATCCAATACTCCAATCACTGAATTTTTGGCTCCAATATTAGTACAAGTTGTCCCTTCGAGGGTAACACATTACGAGTGTCAGATAGTTTTACAAGAAACTATGGAAGAAAATGCTACTACTTCATCTGGGAGTCCTCATACACCCTCAATGGCTACCACCACAAGGGACATTCCGCCTTCTAACCCACCTTCTCCAGTCAAGACCACAATGGTATTGACCACCTCTACTTCGAGTAGTGGTCCAATGTCGTCTTCGGTGGCGACCACTGCTCCATTCACACAGAGTGCGACGGGCCCTCCATTTTCATATGGTATGCCCGACTTTGATACGAACTTCATCCTTACCTACTCCACCCTACAGACCATGGGTCCGAGGGAAGGGAGCTCAAACATTCCTTTGCAAGGGTCCATGGGGGGCACCTCATCCCCCTATAACTCTATCCCTTACGGTGGGGGTCATATACCTCCTTCATCCCCCTCTCTCAGCGGTGCTTCTTAGCCACCCGTTGGGTCGAACATGAACTACAGCTTGTTTGGAGCAGGCAGTCTAGGACCATCTTCTTACACCACGCCGGTGGGATCAATGTCGTTCTATTTGTTTGGCATGTTTGGTAATAACGTTTTTTCGTCAATTGTCATCTCGGTCGGGGGAAACCCTAGTTTTGGAAAACATAATCCTTTGTAGGGTACTATTCCTACACAGGGGGAAAGTACATGATTTTTCTCCTCACAAGGACTTTGGAATCCTTGGCAGGGATCAATTCCCTCGTCAGGGATGTCGAACGGGGGCAACCCCTTCCATGGTCAATGGAACCCCGGGCAGGGCTCAATACCTATGCCCATCGGATCGGCAGGGGGCAACCCCTTCATGAATCTTTGGAACACAACGCAAGGAGAAATTCTCACCCAACCTCTGTCGTCCAATTATGGGAATAAATCGATGATGTCCCAACAAATGCAATATCCATATGCTGGCCAAGGCCATGGTGTTTACCAAAACCATGATCAGCAACCCAACTTTTCCTGGAAACCTGGTGCTAGTCAAACTCCAAGTCCCTTTTTTATGTGCATAGTACCCAGCCCAAACTATCATTTCTGGCAACATTACATCTGCAAGACTTGTCGAGGTTTCTTAATGACCCAATTTTTCATGATCCATGTTGGCTCCCCATGTCGACTAAGTTGCCCTCGGATATTATGAAATTTGAAGGTAAGCCTGGCGAAGATCCGGGTGATCACGTGAAAACTTTCCACCTATGGTGCTCGTCAAACTCGTTGCGAGATGAATCTGTACAGTTGTTCCTATTTCAACGCACTCTCATCGGGGGTGCTTAGAAATGGTGCATCGAGCTCGACCACTTAAGATACTCTTACTTTAGCGATTTGGTGATGGTTTTCCTAAACCATTTCCAACTACCCGTGAAATACGATATTGACACCAAATTGTTGGCCAACTTTGAGCAGACTAAGGCCATCCATATCTCAGATCACATTTGAGAATGGCGACGCCGGAAGAGCTTGATCAAGGTACAGGTCCCACCAGCTTTCCTGCTGGAGTGGTTCCTGAAGTCTTTGGTACCTTAGTTATCCAAGGATGTTTCAACGTCGAGAGTTTTTTCAGAGGAGGAAATAATGATAGCTCAACAACTCGAACTGATATACTCTCAGTTTAGCTTACTCTATGAGATTTTTCCAGATGCGCCATGTTCCATCCTTGACAAGGCCAGACAAAACTCTAGACCACATGCCAATGGTATAGTTGGTTCATCACAAGGAAAGTCCACTAATGAATTATCAAATCAATTGCAACAATTGTCGATACAACAGACAACAGCCAACCAGACCTCAGTTTCGGTTGTTCCCCCTACTCAGACGTCGAACGTACACAGTGTGTAGTCGATAAATCCGAAGGCCAACCAGCAGCCTGACGGAAAGAAAAAACAATGAAACAAGAAGGGTAAGGGGGATAAGAAACCCAACAACAATGTTGGTGGGGGAAACACAGAGAATCAAAAGTCGAAGTATCTATGTAACCTTTGCACGGAAGACCATCAAACTCACCTGTTCCCTCGACTTGCAGAGGCCCAGAAGTTATTGGTGCAACAATAGCCTTTTGTGTTAATGAACCCATTTCCTCATGGGAAAAATATGACTCAAGCCTCTTCAAGAACGGATGGGGGTATTTAGGGACCCCCCACGTCTTCCAATAATACCCCAGCCACGAACATTTACATGATGAAAGGTGATGCTTACATAGCAACTAGGGTGCACTATTACAGAATGCCAGAATCTACCGAAAAGGGTAAAGAAGCCATAAAACCATCTATTCCTCTCCAGATTGAGAAGACAATGGGAAAAACAATGACACGCATCCCGAAAGGGGCGTTCAAGAAATCTTCTCAGAATCCAAATGCGAGGGCCACCCATAAATACTCTACGGTGGAGGATTTGTCACAAACCCCTTGCGTGATGTCTACTTTGGAGGTCCTCTAGATCTGCCCTTCGCAGAGAAAGGCTCTGTTATTATCTGTAGGTTCTACAGAGACTTGTAACCAAGGAACGATCATTCTTGATACGACCGACTTAAAACCTTGTCTCCCTTACCACGTTGTGTTTCAAATAGTAGTGGCTTACCCCACGAAATATTGTACACAAAATATTTTTTGTACGGTGGTTGATGAGGTCGCCTCGACATGCGTGATGTCAATGGCGTGTTGGAAGGCCATTGGCCAACCCGTTTTGTCTTTTTCACCTACTATTCTTACTGCTTTCGATGGTCGTTCTTTCAGACCACATGGAATCATCCCTTGTTTACCCGTGCAGTTAGAAGGAAAGACTATGTGCATTGAAGTTGAAGTGGTTGATGCACCTTTTGACTACAACCTTATATTAGGAAGGAGTTGGACCTATGTTATGCATGCATTGGTTGCCACAGTTTTGCGGGTCTTATTGTTTCCACACGAGGGTCGGATCATATCCATTGATCAATTGTCCTTCTCCCGTCCTGGCCCTTCATTGGGGGCATCCATGGTCCCGATGATTCATAACCCTCAACCCGACATCGTCAACGTAGGGGTTGGTTTGTGCCCACTGTTGATGGGTACTTTCAATTACCCACCTCCTTATGGCGATATCAATATTATATCGGTTGCCCCCTGACCAGCCTAGGGATGATATTTTTCAAGTGTCGTCATTTCGAATGACTTACTTTCACAATCTGTGGACTCTTCCTTCCCCATCGGCCACGATGGAAGGGATAGGGAATTCTAGCATGGCCATGCCTTTGTCCATGGCAGAAGCTACGTATGGTATTTTCCAGCAAGCTTCCGCCAACCCCTATCCGACTCCCGCACAGGAGTTAGATCTAGTTCTCGAGCCTATCTGGGCTCAAGGTTCCCTCGCCACTACATATTCTTTAGACTTGGTCTTTCCCTCTGACGAGGCGATTATAGAGGAATTGACTGGTTTGGACATACCATGGGATGATCTCCATCACAGATCTTATTTTCTCTCAGAGTTAAGAAGAATAGAGGTAGGTGAATTTGTGTTGACTATGACTGGAGACGAGTCTTGTCCTATTAATCCTTTGGCTATGCACGCAGTTTACGCCGAGGGTAATATGGAAACTATCGCTGAAACGATGCCTATCGAGATCTCCAGAACCTGTGGCATCGTGGAGAATGTTTTCATCGGAGCAGACTGCTCCCCCAAAGAGATTCAGATCTATATAGACTTATTTAAGGAATTTTGCGACATTTTTTCTTGGTCTTACGAGGAAATGCCAAGCATCGATCCAAGAATCGTCGAACATGAGATAATGACTTATCCTGACGCCAAGTCAGTCCAGCAGAAGCTTTGTGTGGTGAATCCTTGAAAAGTGGTAGCTATTAAGGCTGAAGTGGAGAAATTGCTTAAAGTTGGTTTCATCTACCCCGTGTAGTTGATGCAATGGGTGTCAAATCCCATTTCGGTTAACAAAAAATAGGTTACGATTTGAGTATTTTCATTCATGGATGGTTTTTTGAGATATAACCAAATTCAGATCAAACCCGAAGACCAACATAAAACAACTTTTATCTGTCCATGGGGTGCATTTTCCTATGGTAAGATGCATTTTGGCCTGAAGAATGTTGGATCCACCTTTCAGCGGTCCATGTCTTTTTCTTTCCATGATATTAGACATATAGTCGAGGCTTATATCGATGATCTAGGATCATGCTCTCACAAGAGATCTAATCATCCCACACACCTCCGACTAATCTTTGAATGATGTCGCTACTATCAGATTCGCTTGAATCCCAACAAGTGCAGTTTATGCATGATGTCGGGTCATCTTTTAGGTTTCATAGTTTTGACAACAGGGATCATGGTCGATCCTCTTAAGGTTGAGGCGATAGTTCATTTTCCTCCCCAGGGCATAGTTCCCCAGCTTCAAAGCTTACAGGGGAAAGCGAACTTTCTTCGGAGTTTTATCGCAAAATATGTCGAGATCACTAAAGGGTTCATACGTTTATTGAAAAAGGGATTCCCTTTCTATTAGGACAAAGCCACTCATCGCTCTTTTGAATTGTTGAAACACACCCTCATGTCTTTCCCTCTGCTTCGGCCTCCCAATTATAATAAAGATTTCTTATTATACTTGGACACCGCAGAGTCGACCATCAGTATGGTCTTGGTTCAAGAGGACAATATTCTTGAGGAGCATGTGATTTATTACCTGAGCCGAGGCCTGGTTGGGTCAGAACTCAACTACTCCCATGTTGAGAAAGTCGCGTTGGCAGCAGTGTTGTCCAATGGTTCTGTCATTATATCCTGCTTCGCAAGACCATCGTCGTTGTCGTTGTGAATCCATTTCAATATGTGTTGACACGATGTGTCATCGACAAAAATATCAGTAGATAGATTGTAATCCTCGAGGAATTTGACTTGGAATTTGTTTCTGCAAAATCCAAAAAGTCATTAGTCTTTGCGGAACTCATTTCGGAGCTTCCATTCAAATCAAGTTACGCCTGAAGAATATCCTATTAAAGGAGATCTCTTTTGGATCACATATTCGAATCCCTGGTATGGAGATACATTAGTCTATATCCAGACTTTGAAGTGCCCTACTTCTTGTTCTCGCGACGAGCGTCGACAAATTTTCCATTAGGAACGAAACTATCTCATACTCGATGACACTTTGTATCATCGAGGTGTAGGTTACATTCTTCATCGGTGCCTTATACACGAAGAAGTGGAACTCGTTCTTAATGACTGCCACACTGGAGCATGTGATGGTCATTTTTCTGGGTTGGCAACATGCCAAAATATTCTACGAGTCGGTTACTTTTGTCCTACATTAATCAAGGATTGCATCGAGTCGGTCAAGAAGTGCCACCCGTGTGAGATCTTCACTCGGAAGATGAGGGCACATCCTGCTCTCATGTTTCCCGTCATTGTTGTTGTTCCCTTCACTAATTGGGGGATTGATTTTACCACATGCCACCCAGCTTCATCCAAGGGGCATCGTTATATCATCGTAGCAGTAGACTACTTCACAAAGTGGGTCAAGGGTATGCAAATGTTTAACAATGATGGTGAAACAACAACTCTCTTCATTTTTAACCAGATAGTAGCAAGGTTCAACATCCCGAAGGAGATTTTCACTGACCATGGTAGTCTCTTCCAGAACAAAATGATGTTCAAGTTAACATCAAATCTTGGGTTGAGGCAAGAGCATTCATCCCCCTACTACCCATAAGCAAATGGTTAGGTGGAAGCTGTGAACAAGTCCCTTAAGACTATTCTACAGTGAACGATCAATTCTGCCAAGTCAAATTGGAATTTGATGTTGTACTCGACATTATGGGCCTACCGAACGTATGTAAAGATTGCCATCAGTTTCTCACCTTTTTAACTTATTTACAGGATGGAAGCAATCTTTCCTATAGAGTGACATATCCCGTCTTTAAATTTGGTAGTAGAGTTATTTCCAGACACTTCACCGCTTGATGAATGCCTATTATATCTCGAGCAGCGCGATGAGAAATGTCGTGATGCAGCCTTGGCCAATGAGGCTCACAAGAAACGTGTCAAGTGTCAATATGATCGGTTCATTCGTCGTCGGATTTTATCTGAAGGTGACCTTGTCCTAGTCTATGACCAAGATAAGGATCCCCTGGGGGCAGGCAAGTTTAAACCCATGTGGTTCAGACCTTTCATTGTGAAAGAGGTCTTAAATAAGGGCGCTTATTGTCTGGTTGAATTTGAGGGAAATTATTTGGCAGAGCCTAGAAATGGGCTCTACCTCAAGAAGTATTACTTGTAGGTTGGTCCCCTGGGTGACTTCTTGTACATATGTATAGTTCTTATACATTTTTTTCTTTTTCTTTTTGTTTTATGGACGTGTCGTTATTCATGTCATATTTTTCACTGTGGAAGATGTCAAGTGAATTAGAGTTTTTCGTTGGGCTCGTGGATGGCTCTATCTGACACACTCGGAGGCTTGCTTCCACAACTTGGGTGACTTTCACCCCTCAAGGCAGTTTCTATCCTCCGGAGGTATCTGTCTAGGTGATGCCACAAATAATGTTGTCGAGTACAAAGCAGTAATAAATTTTATTCGTGACTCTTTGTTGCATGGTATCTCTTACCTTTGGTTCTATTTAGATGCTCAGTTGGTTGTGTCCTAGTTAAATGAGGTTCACCGCTTTTATGATCCTACTTTACACTGATGCTTCCTTAGGGTACATCTCTTAGAATGTTGCTTTGATTACATTACGTATATCCATGTTCCTAGGAGATTAAATTAAATGACAGAAACTCTAGCTAATCAAGTATTAGATTGGCATATTGCACACACGTACAAATGTACATACATTTGTAAATAAATGTGATCCATAAGACATCAAGATGTATATATATATAAAAGTATCAGAGTACATAGGTGGGCATGAACACCTCAAAAAGTAATATCTGGTATACATCACAGGGCTTATGCCCTAAAAAATATAAAAAAAGAGTTCCCTCGAAACATAAAGAGTCCATCCTATCTAAGCTCGAGGCCTATTGGCCTTGCTGTAGTGAACAACAACATTTTCCAAATGCCGGAAGAGTTGGACCCACTTCTGTGGCACCCAAACCACATGAGGTTTCATAGATGGTGAGGGATCCTCGATCTCATCCATGGGAACTGCAGGAGTGAGCGCAATGAGGTTCTACTCCACCCATCTCAATCATCTCTCATCCTCTCTAGCTACCCCCCTGCGGCTGCTGGTACTACATCTGGTCGAGGACGTCGCCTAGTCCTCGAGAAGTTTGTCGGACGCACTGGTCCCACATCTGTACATAACAAATACACAGTTGTCAGATGCTCTAATACACATAAAATGATATATATAAAAAAGAAACTAAAAATTAAATAACTTTAAAAACACATGTACCTATCTCTCCTCGCTCCTCTCCAAGAGGTACAGGCATATCCGGATCCCTGGAAAAGTTGATTCCAACATAGGGGTAGTCCTATATCACTAGAATCTATCGTGCCCACCAGTCGAAGAATTTATCATCGAAGGCCTCTATGGTCCTTCCTCCCCCTTGTCGTGGCAAAAATGTTGCCCACCTATGCACTGTTGGGAAGGAGGCCACATGCCCCTATACTGTCTCTCACGAACTCAGGTTGGATACCCTCTCAAAGAAGAACGAGCACAAAATGGTATGAAACTTGAAGTTCTTATTACTCCTCCCTCAACACTCTGTGAGTTGTCTCTTCATGTAGTCAAGCATGTCCATGCTCCAGTCAAATACTCATGCGTTTAGGCACTGCATTGCACAATGCATGTGCGCCCGCGAAGAAGGATGGGCACCTGAGAACCTACTTTCTCAATGTCGGCCTCACAATGAATTCCAATAAGTTTGGTGATGTTGAGGGGCCCAGAGGGAAATGTACATAGGTTGAGTGGTTCCCCTCTCCTCGAGAGGTCAGTCAAGAAATATATGTCCTCAGTCGTTGGAGTCAACGACTTTCCCTCAAGCATGAACGCCTCTGCGTCAGGATGCCAGTAATACACCAAGGCATTTAGTAGCCTGGGTTGTGCCCTCATGAATGGACACTGGTAAAACTTCCATAACCTGCATTGTTTCAATGCAGCGATAGAAACAGGGTCCTCATCGACCAATATATCGATCTCCTCGTGTTCCCTCTCCCTCCAGTGGACATACATCCTGTTACATGACAAGTTCAAGGGGGGGTTAACTCTTGCACATTGTATTTTTTCAATGCTTTTGAGGGTGTACGCGGGTTGTTTTGGACACAGTCACGTACATCCACGGGAAGACTATTTTCTGCCTGCGGATGTACATGGGTTGTCCTTTGAAAGATCACGTACACGTAATACCTCCCTTTTTTAGGAGGGCCCTCCCCCTCAAAAAATAAAAACTATGCATAATTGAAGTATTGAAATGAAAGAGGGACACGTTTGTACTTACTTGGTCCGAGAGAAAGTTCGTTTCGTCCTTTGAAGCTCCCGGAATCAAATTTTTAGCAAAGGGGTATTTTTTACCTCTTGGTTAATTTTCAAATTGCAATGGTGAAAATGACTTGTCAGCTTCTATTTATAGACTTTTTTGGCCTTTTTTGCCACTTTTTTGGACCCTTATGTCATTTTTTCTAGCTTGAAAATCGTTTAATTCGGTTCTTGATTTTCTTATTGGATGTTATGATACACTTCTCCTTTTGGTTTGGTAACTTTTTGGGAGATGGGTCACTTTGAAAGGTCCTTTGGTAAAAGTCATTTTTTCCAACTTTTTGCATATAAGTTAGGATTCTACCTCCACTTGCTACATCTCGTCGTCTTTTATGATTTTCCATAGGATAGATCCCACCGATGTGCAACAAAGAACCATCATTGATGCTTTAGAAGTGTCGTAATTAGGTGGTATAGCCTACCCTTACATGGATGCCCTAGATAGATCCTTGTTGAATTTTTGGTGTCAATGTTGTCTCCTATGACTTTAGGCTCGGGAGTCCTTTTAGTCCTATCATGATTACAAGTTTGAGCCTCATTCACCTGATGCACCATCACCTTTTGACTCACCCTCAGGACTCCCAATTTGAGCATGCTTTGTTGTCTTTCAGGCTCGCTTTGAAATCTGAAAGCAACATCCGATAAGACTATATTTATGCTTTTCAATATTGTCTGGATTAACTAAGAAAAGTAACCTATTGGAGTCTTCTTTAATCTCTTTTTAGACTCTCTAAACATGAAAATATTGTCGAGCGATCTTGTTGTCCTTCACGCTTGCCAAACTAAAACTTGAAGGCACGTTTGTCCGACGGTAGTTTACCCATTTTTCGGTCCGGATGGTCAATTTTACGAACACAGGTATACTCTAGGAACTTCAGTTCGCTAGAAGAGTATTCTCAAATACACGTTTAGCCCTTTTTCGAGCCTAAGGGACTAAATTTACGAAAAAGGAACCCCCACAGAGTCCATAGTTAAGCTCTTTTCAGACTCCCTAAAATTGAAAAGATCGTCTAGTGACCTTGTTCTTTCACACTCGTTTAACTGGTCCAGAAGAACACCCCACACGGAGTCCATAGTTAAACTCTTTTCAGACTCCTTAAAATTGAAAAGATCGTTGAGTGACCTTGTTCTTTCACACTCATTAAATTGGTCCAGAAAAACATCTACTGGCATGAGTTTACCCCTTTTTCCAGCTTATGGATTATGGAGGAAAAAGGTACACCTCGAGAGATTTGTCTCACTGGGAGAGTTCTCCTAAGTAAATTTTATACTTTTTCGAGCTAAGGGGACTAAATCCAGAAAAAGGTTGTGAGTCCATAGTTAAGCTCTCTTCAGACTCCTTAAAATTGAAAAGATTTCCAAGTGATCTTGTCTTTGTCACACTCGTTAAAATAGTTTTGAATAGATGCCTTTTCAGTGCTAGTTTACCCCTTTTTTTGAACCAACTAGACTATTTTCAAAAAAGGTACCCCAGTGGAGTCTTCTTTTAGGTTTTCTTAGACTCTCTAAATGTGAAAAAACTACCGAGATTACGTTCTCTGGGCTCGTTAAAATTACATTGAAGGGGTTTTTCATTGTGTCTTATTAATAGCATTTGCATATCTGCGTATTTGGCCTAATGTCGGCTCCATGTTGCTCACAACTAAACCTTTGAAGCATGGCTTATACGCAAGCCTTATGGCACTTTGCCTCTACATCTTGACACCTTGACCCATGGAGGAATTTTCTCGAGTGTCCTTTTCCTGCACATGTCTCCTTTCTCTGAGCATTAGTGTATTCCTTGCACTTGGAACTAGTATGCTTGCGACACTCATTCCTCCTTTGCAACATAGCATTTTTTTATTCTTTTTCAAGCTCTTTAAAAAATTGAAAAAGACAAAAAAATAAAAAAAAACCCAAAAAGAGGACAGGAAATATATATTCTTTTTTGGTAGTATAATGAGTTGCCCTTGGACAAAGCACATCCTTTTGTTTTCTCGTCAAGATTTTGGATCTAATATGACCTTAGGAAGTTCTTCTCGCTACATAGAGTTGTGTCCTCCTCCGTTTGGTTATTCTTCCAAACACATGGAGAGTTTGCATTGCCTCCTGCATCGTGAACTTATGTCAATGTCATGTTGCCTAATTTTGATCATTTGTCGTGCTATTGTCCAAGGGAAGTTTCACCCAACCTGAGTCATCCTTTTTGCAGCTTGTCTCTTGACCTCATGCCCGACCATCCTAAAAATTCTAGTCAAGTCCTTGTTCGAAATCAATGAAGTTATCTGCTTGACCATCGAGATCCTCTTGTATTTTCCCGACGAACCGTCGAATACCTATGGGTAGTAAATTCATACACTCACATGGTACTCCTACCCAATTTTTGAATATCTTGAAGTTTCGCGAGCTCTGAAGACCTCATCTCCAACCATCAGGTGTTATTGGATTCTTGAAGATGGATACTATACTTGTATATGTTTGATTTTGAGATGTAGATCCGATGTGTATTTCTCACGGCTACACTTTATATAGTTATATGACATGGATCTGCAGTGTATTTGATTGGTAGCCATGATTTATTTCATCCCGAGCATGGGTATGCCTGCCTCAGAGAGACAATTGTTATTTTGCAGATGGCACCTCTCGAACTCTGGTCCCGGGATCACTCGTTTCGTACATTGGTGAAGATTTTGTAATGTATTTCGTCCATCATATTCTCTTTTGACCTCACACATTATGGGGCATATGTTATAACCCTAAATTTCTCTACACATGCATACCTGACATCTTACCCTCTTACTTGCTATTTTTTCCAAACCATCACTGAGTTGCTCTTCTTAAAAACCCCATTTTTGAAGATGTATGTGCCCTGAACCATTAATTCCCACATATGTACGCTTGCTGCACCACTAAAGCATGCGTACATATGCTAGTTGCACCACTACATCCAGCATATACTCGCAAAAGTTGCAAAAAATAAAAAGTTGTAAGGAATTCATTGAGATTACGGGCTATTGGGTAGTTTCCCAACTAATCCATCGCCTATAGCCCATCACCCAACCGAATAACCATATTTTTGTCATATAAAAGGAGGTGTCGGGGTCTCATTCCACATCTATACATAAGAACAAGGAAACTCTTCCCATTTCACATCCCCTCCTTTCCCCAAGAAATTGCAGCCATCTTGTGAGAATTGCTTCAGAATTCCCTAATTTACCCTTTTTCCTCCATCATAAACTCATTCCATTTCCCTAAACGGAGGCTGAGAGGAGAAATATACACGGAGGTGCACTTGGAGCTTGATGAAGAGGAGCCTGGACCAGGTTCGTGGAGCAGTAGCCGACCTTGTTGTAAGTGATCATTGTATTATCAATAAAAGAAGTACTTGTTTTGTCCCAAATTATGGAGTGTTGAATGTTTCCATTTGATTTATGTTTTTATTCTATTGTCTAACCCTTATTGATATATGAAATGCATTCTTTTAGTTTTATGTTTATATGTTTGTGAATGCACGTCAGCCTTGGGAGGAGGCTTGCAATCAGTGAAGGTATCAAGCATGAGAGAATCATCACCGGACGCGAAGTAAGGGTACAGTTTCCTGATCTTTCTCATTTTTCTTTTTCATTTATGAATCTGGGATATGCTTGGGGTAGTTAGATAAGTAGGAGAATTTTAAATGATTATTGATATGCCTACATTGTAAACCCTGGTGTAGCCATAGGGGGGTTTTCCCCGCTAGAAATAGGACATGCATAAAACCATTTAGTCGTGCAACAAACCATATTTCCATAAGCAAGAAATTCATGGATTACTGTTGGCACAGGGGTAGACCCTGGGTTCAACGCTACAACAATGCACCAACAAAGCCCTAACTACTAACCCTTTCGACAACACCTACAAAGCAGATGAAGTCTCACCCGAGGTAGAGGCAGGGGTGGTTGCAAGACTCAGGTGTCTGCAACCTTAGTTGGGACACAGGTCTGTGATTACACTACTTAATAAAACACTTAACACCGTTAGTTCCTCAATATACAGTTAATAACCACCATGGATGATTTTAGGGGCTAAATTTCGCTCATGGGCTAATTTTCCATGTTTTTTCCAAAAACAAGATTCTCTATTTTAAAAATGATTCGCCAAAATTCTATAGGATAAAATTATTTTACCTTAATAATTGCCAAAATTTTATAAAAACTATATAAAATCCTTAGAAATTTGAATATTTTTACAAAAATATCGCTAATCATTTATAGTTTGCATATGAAGGATTTGTAAGATTCACCAAGGTTTCTACATTTTAAAATAAATTTCCATCCTTAAAATCATCCTTGATAACTACTTCTCGTATAAGACAGAACTTCGCAGCATTCACACTAATCTACATTATTCAAGCACTTAGCATATACAAATGGATCAGAATGAGCATATCAAGAACTAAGCATGAATATCTAGATCAGATCTAACATTCTCACATATCATAAGCACAAAGCATAAGAAGATCTATCTAAACATATTAGATCACTTAGCATGTAACATGTAAACACATCAAGACAAAGCACAAATCACATCACACAGTGTTTACGTGGTTCACCCCCACCCTGGGGCTACGTCCACCAACTCTTCTTCTTTATAGTCTTCGGTCAATCGATTACAAGAACAGAGCCTCAAAACCCTTACTCCACACAGGACTGAAGATCTGTACAACTTGCTAAATCCCTCTTCCTTGCGTTACAACACTAAGCCTCCTATCGTATCGCATGGGGACTTGCACTCAGCTCTACCAGTCTTACACAGAATGCACAAATCCTTGATCACATAGATCCAACTCTTGGAACTTAGCCTACATTACATAGATATATCATCCACTACTTCTCTATATGGCCTCGACATCTATATATACATACAAAATAGGCCTAAACATGGGTAAACCCATGGGCTGACATCCCCTTCCTGTTACATATTCCCAAAAACCCAAAAAGGGGTTGAGAACCCTTGATCTTCGCTTCAACTTGCGCTCCTCCTTCGACAGGCTGTCGAAGTCCCAAAATAGGTCAACATGACCAAGAAACTCCCAAAACTTGGTCAAGGAAAAACAGCCCCCCAACACTCACCTATGACTCGTCCCAAGTCACTCAGGATTGAGCAGTTCTGCCTCAAACGGCTCGATCTTGGCTCGAGCTGCTTCGACTTGCTGCTTTGTTGTGGCCTCTTGTTCAGTGAACTCCTGGATCGATGTGTCGTTCACTGGACCTTCCAGGCATTGTTCTGTTGTAATGATGACCTGTTCTAACTCTGCTCCTTTGATTTCAACCTCTGTAAAAAAATGGCATGCCTTATCCTTCACAGGTTGAAGTCGTTGAGTGACTTCCATCACTTTGCTTTGAATCATATGGATCTAATGCTGAGCTCTACATTGTTATTGAGATCTCTTCATCCTTTCTACAGCTGACAGGGCCTTTAGCTACACCTATAGTGTATCTACGTTCTGCTTCGCTTCTTGGAGCTGCGACTCTGATGCCTGTAACTTAGGATTCTTAGTGAGGTTTTCATATTTTTGAGCGCTCCGGTTACACTGCTGATTGCACTCCAAGACAAGAGATTTTAGTCTGTCAACTGCGTTGTGGGTAGCTGCTTCTCTTTGGTTCCTTATCTCCTTTGGGGTTTCAGGTACTGCGCGGAGCTCTAAGTCGACAATGCATTGTTGTAGCTTCTGGATGATCTCTTCCAGTTGTGCCACTTGATGTGGAACTTATTCCTCGGTCTATACTTTGACGATTGTCACAGAGCGAAGTTCTTTGTTGACCATTTCCTTAACTTCAAGTTTCTCGACGAGAAACTGTTCCTTGCTTTGTTGTAGCTCTGATTTTTCTTCATCCCATTTCGCTTGTAGAGAAATATTTTCCTTTTCTGCAGCACTACTTTTCTCCTCAAGGTCTTTCTGTACTTGTGCTAAAGCCTGGGTGGCTTGTGTTGTTTCTCCCTGAGCTCGTCGAAGGTGAGCTTCAACTGTATCAGTAATCCAGTGTAATTGAGCGGGCTCATCACCTAGTTCTGGTGTTCCAACTGTCAGGGGCGCAGTGGATACTGCACGGCTGGACTGTAGTGCCTGTTTCACTCCTTGAATTTCATCCTTAATTTGACTGAACACCTCTTCCTACTTAGCTTCTTGCTTCTCTGCTATTTCCAGCGAAGCATCATTCAGTGCTGCAACGATGAATTTGAAGTCGTCTGAGGTGAGGGTGGTCTCAAAGTTAGTCCTGGTTTCTTTCATTTTCTTCCTTGAGGAAGGTTTCAGAGGGGAAACCTTTCTTTTCTTCGAGGGGTCCTCCTCATCTCTAGGTGGTGTAACCTCGCCTTTCTTTTGTTCAACTTCTGCACCATCTATCTCTCTGCCATATCCTCCTTGCTCTGCTGAGATGGAAGTGGTCTTCATGGATGCACTGTCTAAATCGTGGACCTCTTCTATCTTCTTTATCTTGCTAGGTCCGACTATATCTGACACAGTTTCAGGGCTGTCAACATCAGACATCTCCGCAGGGTCTACTGGAACAAGGAGGTCCACCGACCATTCCTTGGTAATCTCTTACAAGTCATCCTTCATCAACTTATAGTACGACTGCAACTGTTGTTTATGCTCATCAACGCGCGCTGTGATATAGATGAAATGGTGGTCTACACTGAATTTCATTAAGGGCCTAAACCTGTGGAGTGTGTTTGGGGTTATGCGAGGCGTGGACTCTATGGCTACCTTCAACTAGTTATAATACGTGTGGAAGACGACATTTGATTGCCACTACTTGTTCATGTCGTTGGAGTACCACAGCGTACTGAACTTCGTGGCCAAAGGTTCAAATGGCTCGGTGTCTGGGAAGGTCGCGTCTTTCGACATCTCCCATGCAATGAACATGATTAAGATGAGAATCCAATTGAAGTGGAACTCATATCCTTGGTCTTGTGCTTCCCTACAATCTAGTTCCAGTTGGTTCACGAGGTACTTCACCCAATTCATTTATAGCCCCTCCGAGCACTTCCCTGCAAGGTCTACTACAAATCCAATTACTTGGGTTGGTCGTTTCTTGTGAACTAGCTTGCATGTGATTAGCTGATAGGAAGGGCACATTGCGCCGCTCTGGATAGAGGCTACCTTGTAGCCTCATGTTCCCTTCTCTACATCACCATAAGTATCCTTTATCCTCTGGGCAAGAGCGCGATCTGCGGTCTTTCAGGGGTAGAAATCCTGTGGGTCAGGTCCTTGCATGCTAAGCCCTGTGATCCGATTGATCAAAGTTGGATCCACTATGATGCAATGGTTCAACCATAAGTATCCTCCATGATAGCAGGACAACAACAACTTGATGCACATGTTCACTTCTTGATGCCTCCCGAAGTGAGGAATCTTCATTACATTAAGCAGTGTGGACTCCGCAAGGTTCATGGTCCACTATTGGGGAACGACCTTTGAATTATTTCCCTTAGTTCTATTCAGATACTTATATAGGGCTAGCATGTTGTACACTTTCCTGTCGCTAAGGTTGAAATTGCTAAACTTCAATGCTGCGATCTTATCCTGGTCTACGCACACTGCGTGTATCCCCTTCGAAAGGTACATAGTGACCAATTCATATTCAAAATCTCTAGGCACACTGTCTCAGTGTATTGTGTCGCTCAGAGGTGGTAGATAAGAAGGTAGAATGCTCGGAATCAGCTTAGCGTTCGCTAAGTCATCCTTGTGTTTAGTTCACCTCTCACGGGACGGTCCATCTCTACGAGCAGTGGATGGGGACGCTTGCACTATCCTCATAGATGAAGTCTAGATACCTTCAGACATCGACATGGATTCTCGGTCATTAAATCGATCAAAACTTCCTGAGCAACTTTCTTTGCAGCGCTCAATGCTTCCAACATACGCACTCGGGGTAAACAACTCGTGGGATCGGGGAACAACTTAGACACAGTAATGAGATAGAGAACAAGAGCACAATGATCACTATATGAACTCGGCTTAGGCTGTGGGCTTGAATTCTTGATTGGAAAAAGTGTTCTCGGTGCATGACGTGACGAGCTAAATAGGTAATTCGACAACAGTTGGCTTGCAATGGGTATGAGCCTCCATTAACTATTGTTCGATCCATTATGGCATGGTCCAACAGTCTAGTGACAAACCTTTATTGCGTTTTTACCCATTCGAAGAGGAAGTCGAACGGATATACCGGCCCCAACGACTATATTTCTTCGTCATGGCGAAGTGCCATGTGTCGTTGTTCTAATATTTCGGTGAAGCTCCAATTCTGCAATTTTTCTTTCTGCAAGGTCTCCTCTAGAACCTCCTGTAAATTTTCAGTCTTAGTCCTCTTCTTTCTTAACTTTCTAGCCTTCTTTCCAGTGAGCTTCATCTCGGTAGTGCTTTTCTCAATCTGATTCTTATCTTCTTTGGTCTTAGTTACTTCGCATTGTTGAAATTCTTTCCTAGGGTTCCTGGATAATACTTCTTCTTTGTCTGGGATAGGTAATTCAATATTCTGCAGATCCTCTAGCGTTCTCTTAGCTTTGACATCTAGGTTTCTAGCATTAGATATCCGTGATCTGCTCTTTTGTTCGTTAATCAAGTGCACGATCCTTATGGTCATAAAATCTCTTAACTCTTTCTTCTTTTTTTCCAAAACTTCTTCTTCTTCCTTTCGTCTGGCTTGATCTCTATCAATCCTATATTTTCCTATTAGCATGGTAAACGGGGCATTGTCTTCAATAAATTTAATAATCTCAAAGTCTTCTTCTGTTGAAGTTCCATTGACAGTCATAGATATCCGAGCGAGCCTTCCACATAGGTTTACTAGCTTTCCTCTGAATAACCCTATTCCTCCTAGCGAAGGGATCATAGCAGGCCTTCCTATAGCTTCCCAGGTTATCTCTGTCATAATATTCACGTGTGTTTCCTCATCTAGAACACGTTCAATGTCGAAGTCTCCTATTCTTGCTTTGATGCATTCCTTCTCTTTGAAGATCTCTGATAAGCTGACATGTCGGTGGTCATTCTATA
>SNQJ01S0013456.1:86336-110056 GCA_010110895.2 Picea sitchensis
CAATTACTACTTGGTTGAGTGAGTGTTATGGAAATACCCTTGTGAACAAATGAATTTTAAATCTTTCAGTTATTAGGAGATCCTCAACACTTGATGCATGTTGGCTTGTGTCTATCATTAAATTGAAACTAACATTAACATTTGATTTCTTCAGTTAATTGGATATTTTAAGGTAGCTAAGAGGCAAAGTATTAAGGAGCCAGTTGTAGAAATTAGCTTGATTTTATTTTCAAATGGGAAAAAAAGGAATTGGACAAATTCAAAGACAAGGTATAATTTCTTCGGTATGATATAATATAGAATATGTTTTTATTGTAATTTGCAGTGATTTATCTTTAAGTGATGTGAAAATTAGTTGTATGTAGAATTTCAAAGGAATATTAAGATGGGGTTGAAGAGTTCATAGATTTTTGTACGAGGCATTCAGAGGATAAGAAGACCACGAGATTCCCTTGTAAAAAATGTTGCAATGTTGCAGTACTAACGTTTGAGGAAGTAAGAAAACACTTGATGGTTCATGGTATAATGAGTTCATATAAAATTTGGTTTTTCCATGGAGAGAGGGTTGCTAGTCAAGTACGATCATAGGATATTATTGAATTAAATTATGATTTCCATGTTGATAATATTAATTATATATTTCACTTTACATTAGATAAAATCTGATTTGTTTTTTATATCTATCCCGGGAACCTATATTTGACATAGGAAAGAAAAACTATGCAAACAAGATGCATGATTTACCTCGAGAAATTTCACATTTATTGGTATGCATTTATGTAATGCAAGTGTTTACAATATTATGTATGCATTGTTGTATGAGGGTCAATTGTATTTAAAAAGATGGATTTTCCCTAAGAATGTTTTATATGAACAATATTGATGTTTTTGATTTTCTTTTCTTTACATTATATTTTATGATATCCAATTGACAGGGGGATCAACACATAGTCAAACATGAAGATCGTAATCATGTTGATGAGTTTGGGAAATTGTTTACGAATGATATTGAAGTTCATGAGAATGACAATGATAATGATGCAACCATGGTTGATAATCATATGGTTCAAATGGTGGTTGATGTTTATGAGTGCTTTAATGAAAATCTAGACATGAATTGTAAAAATGGCCAAGTAGCATCAGTGGATGAAATGAATGATGTCAATCAATATCAAAAGTTAATCGAAGATGCTAGGAAACCATTGTACCTAGGTTGCACTAGTTTCACTAAGTTATTGGCCACTGTCAAATTTTACAACCTTAAAGTGAAAAATGGATGGTCTGACACAAGTTTGACCCAAGTGTTGAAATTACTAAGAGAAATTCTTCCAAAAGAAAATACAATTCCAGATTATGCATATGCAACAAAAAATTTGATTAAATCACTGGGTTTGGAATATGAAATGATACATTCATGCCAAAATTATTGCATTTTATACCGAGGAAAATATGAAGGTAAAGATAAATGCCCAACATGTGGTAAATCTAGATGGAAGGTTGATGCTCATTCTTGAAAGGTGCATAAAGGTGTTCCGACCAAAGTGCTAAGGTATTTTCCTATAGTACCAAGGTTGAAGAGAATGTATAGGTATGATTTGAACTCTTTTAATTCCATTATTGCATGCACATTTAAGTACTACCTACTCACAAATCATCTTCTTTACTCCTCTTAAGTATTGCAATGTATATATTATAATTTATTTTTTTTGTTACAGCTCTACACACATCTTGTAGAAAATGAGGTGGCATCATGAGAATGTAAGTGATGATGGAATGATGCACCACCCAGTTGATATCCCTGCATGGAAAACTATAGATTCCAACTCACCTAATTTTTCCAATGATCCTTGCAATGTACGACTTGCAATGGCAGTGGATGGATTTAATCCTTTTAGAAACTTGAGAAGTGCATATAGTGTTTGGCCAGTAGTACTAGTCACATATAACTTTCCACCATGTTTATGCATGAAAATGAACTTTTGTATGTTGTCAGTGTTAATATCTGGTCCCAAGCAACTAGAAAATGACATAGATGTTTTTTTGGAGCCTTTGGTCGATGAACTAAAGGTAACATGGGATGAATGGGTAAGGACATATGATGCTCATTCAAGGTCATTTTTTAAAATGAAGGCTATATTGGTGTGGGTAATTGTTGGCCCTTGACCAAGTTTTGGGAATTTCTTGGTCATGTTAACCTATTTTGGGACTTCGATAGCCTGTCGAAGGAGGAGCACAAGTCGAAGCAACGATCAAGGGATCTCGTCCCCTTTTTGGGTTTTTGGGAATATGTAATGGGAAGGGGATGTCGGCCCATGGGTTTACCCATGTTTAGGCCTATTTTGTATGTATATATAAATGTCCAGGCCATATAGAGAAGTAGTGGATGATATATCTATGTAATGTAGGCTAAGTGCCAAGAGTTGGATCTGTGTGATCAAGGCTTTGTGCATTCTATGTAAGACTGGTAGAGCTGAGTGCAAGTCCCTATGCGATACGATAGGAGGCTTAGTGTTGTAATGCACGGAAGAGGGATCTAGTGAGCTGCGCAGATCTTCTGTCCTGTGCGGAGTAAGGGTTTTGAGGCTCTGTGCTTGTAATCGATTGACCGAAGACTATAAAGAAGAAGAGTTGGTGGACGTATCCCTAGGTTGGGGGTGAACCACGTAAGCACTGTGTGATGTGCTTTGTGCTTTGTCTTGATGTGTTTACATGTTACATGCTAAGTGCTCTGATATGTTTAGATAGATCTTCTTATGCTTTGTTCTTATGAAATGTGAGAATGTTAGATCTGATATAGATATTCATGCTTAGTGCTTGATATGCTCATTCTGATCCATTTGTATATGCTAAGTGCTTGAATATTGTAGATTAGTGTGAATGTTGTGAAGTTTTGTCTTATAATCGAAGTGGTTATTAACTGTATAGTGAGGAACTAATGTTGCTAAGTGCTCTATTAAGTAGTATAATCACAGATTTGTGTCCCAGCTAAGGTTGCAGACACCTAAGTCTTGCAACCACCCTTGCCTCTACCTCGGGTGAGACTTCATCTGCTTCGTAGGTGTTGATGAAAGGGTTAGTAGTTAGGGCTTTGTTGGTGCAATGTTGTAGCGTTGAACCCTGGGTCTGCCCCTGTGCCAAAAAATGGTTCCATTGCCAGGACCTGAAACTATGATTGTTGGGAACTGAGAAAGAAGAATCATGGTGCGAAGAGTTGACCTGGAAGCTTTGTGCCCTAGTGCGCAGTATTCTACTTGATCTATAAAGCTCTGTGCTAAAGAAAGAAGGTCAGATATGAAAGAAAGAAGACCGATCTAAGGAAATAAGATCAGATCTGAAAGAAAGAAGCCTGATCTAAAGAAAAAAAGATTAGATCTAAAAGAAAGAAGCCCGATCTAAAGAAAAGAGGTCGGAACTGAAGGAAAGAAGAAAGATCTGAATGCTTTATGCTCTAAGAAAGGTAAAAGTGGAAATTTCTGACTAAAAGAGGTAAGATCTACAAGCTTCGTGCTCTGGTAAAGGTAAGAATAGTTAAAAATGTTAGATCTAAAAGATTTGTGCTCTGTAGAAGTAAGATAAGTGGAATTTTTTTTTGTTTCTAGAATATGGATCTAGGTCTGTTTAACAGATTTTGTCCTAGTTTGAAAGCTAGGTCATTGATAGATGAAAGAAGATTTGATATGAATAGATCTGATAAGAATAGTGAAATATATGTTATACCCATGCAAAGAAAGAATTTTTGGACTAACGAATGGATGCAAAATCCTAGAAAGAAATTGTTGCAGGTTAGCTCATATGATCCTAGCATGCAATATAAAAGAAGATGGGGATCATTTAAAAGGAAGAGAGGATTAACCCTCTGTTACAGTTGCAGAAGGCTGGGACATCTTGCTAAGGAATTCCCTAGTGGAAGACCTAGTTGTCTTTGTTGTAAAGCTTTAGACCATGAAGTGTTGGATTTCCCTAGAAAAATTGCTCAGCTTGAAAGAATGAATCTGAATCAAGAAAACCCTAAGGCAGATCCAGAACCTACGGATGGACCTCAGAAAAAATCAGGGAAAGCATTGCTATAGATGAAACAAACCTTGAATGACCACCAGCATGTCAGCTTATCAGAGATCTTCAAAGAGAAGGAATGCATCAAAGAAAGAATAGGAGACTTCGACATTGAACATGTTCTAGATGAGGAAACACAGGTGAATATTATGACAGAGATAACCTGGGAATCTATAGGAAGGCCTGCTATGATCCCTTTGCTAGGAGGAATAGGGTTATTCAGAGGAAAGCTAGTAAACCTATGTGGAAGGATTGCTCGGATATCTATGACTGTCCATGGAACTTCGACAGAAGAAGACTTTGAGATTATTAAATTTATTGAAGACAATGCCCCGTTTACCATGCTAATAGGAAAATATAGGATTGATAGAGATCAAGCTAGACGAAAGGAAGAAGAAGAAGTTTTGGAACAAAATAACAAAGAGTTAAAAGACTTTATGACCAGAAGGATCGCACACTTGATTAACGAACAAAAGAGCAGATCACAGACATCTAATGCTAGAAACCTAGATGTCAAAGCTAAGAGAACGCTAGAGGATCCACAGAAGATTGAATTACCTATCCCAAACAAAGAAGAAGTATTATCCAGGAACCCTAGGAAAGAATTTCAACAATGCAAAGTAACTAAGACCAAAGAAGATAAGAATCAGAATGAGAAAAGCACTACTGAGTTGAAGCTCACTGGAAAGAAGGCTACAAAGTTAAGAAAGAAGAGGACTAAGACTGAAAAGTTACAGGAGGTTCTAGAGGAAACCTCGCAGAAAGAAAAATTGCAGAATTGGAGCTTCGCTGAGATATTAGAACAACGATACATGGCACTTCGCCATGATGAAAAAATATAGTCGTTGGGGCCGGTATATCCGTTCGACTTCTAATTCAAACGGGCAAAAAAGAAATAAAGGTTTGTCACCAGAATATTGGACCGTGCCATAATGGATCGAACAAGAGTTAATGGAGGCTCATACCCATTGCAAGCCAACCATTGTCGAATTACCTATTTAGCTCGTCGTGTCATGCACCGAGAACACTTTTTCCAATCGACAATTCGAGCCCACAACCTAAGCGGAGTTCATATAGTGATCATTGTGCTCTCGTTCTCTATCTCATTACCGTGTCTAAGTTGTTCCCATATCCCATGAGTTGTTTACCCCGAGTGTGTATGTCGGAAGCATTGAGCGCAAGAAAGCCGCTCAGGAAGTTTTGATCGACTTAATGACCAAGAATCCATGTCGATGTCTAAAGGTATCTAGACTTCATCTATGAGGATAGTGCAAGCGTCCCCATCCACTACTCGCAGAGATGGACCGTCCTGTGAGAGGTGAACTAAACACAAGGATGACTTAGCGAACGCTAAGTTGATTCTGAGCATTCTACCTTCTTATCTACCACCTCTGAGCGACGCAATAAACTGAGACAGAGTGCTTAGAGATTTTGAATATGAATTGGTCACTACGTACCTTCCGAAGGGGATACACGCAGTGCGCGTAGACCAGGATAAGATCGCAACATTGAAGTTTAGCGATTTCAACCTTGGCGACAGGAAAGTGTACAACATGCTAGCCCCATATAAGTATCTGAATAGAACCAAGGGAAATAATTCAAAGGTCGTTCCCCAACAGTGGACCATGAACCTTGCGTAGTCCACACTACTTAATGTAATGAAGATTCCTCACTTCAGGAGGCATCAAGAAGTGAACGTGTGCATCAAGTTGTTGTTGTCCTGCTATCATGGAGGATACTTATGGTTGAACCTCTGCATCACAGTGGATCCAAATTTGATCAATCAGATCACAGGGCTTAGCATGCAAGGACCTAACCCACAGGATTTCTACCCCGGAAAGACCGCAGATCGCGCTCTTGCCCAGAGGATAAAGGATACTTATGGCGATGTAGAGAAGGGCACACGAGGCTACAAGGTAGCCTCTATCTAGAGTGGTGCAATGTGCCCTTCCTATCAGCTAATCGCATGCAAGCTAGTTCACAAGAACTGACCAACCCAAGTAATTGGATTTGTAGTCGACCTTGCAGGGAAGTGCTCGGAGGGGCTATAAATGAATTGGGTGAAGTACCTCGTGAACCAACTAGAACTAGATTGCAGGGAAGCACAAGACCAAGGATATGAGTTCCACTTCAGTTGGCTTCTCATCTTAATCACGTTCATTGCATGGGAGATGTCGAAAGGTGCGACCTTCCCGGACACCGAGCCATTTGAACCTTTGGCCACGAAGTTCAGTACGTTGTGGTACTCCAGCGACATGAACAAGCAATGGCAATCAAATGTTGTCTTCCACACGTATTATAACCAATTGAAGGTAGCCATAGAGTCCACGCCTCGCATAACCCCAAACACACTCCATAAGTTTAGGCCCTTAATGAAATTCAGTGTGGACCACCATTTCATCTATATCACAGTGCACACTGATGAGCATAAACAACAGTTGCAGTTGTACTATAATTTGATGGAGGATGACTTGTAATAGATTACCAAGGAATGGTCGGTGGACCTCCTTGTTCTAGTGGACCCTGCGGAGATGTATGATGTTGACAGCCCCAAAACTGTGCCAGATACAGTCAGACCTAGCATGATAAAGAAGACAGAAGAGGTCCACGATTTAGACAGCGCGTCCGTGAAGACTGCTTCCATCTCAGCAGAGCAAGGAGGATATGGCAGAGAGATAGATGGCATAGAAGTTGAACAAAAGAAAGGCGAGGTTACACCACCTAGAGATGAGGAGGACCCCTCGAAGAAAAGAAAGGTTTCCCCTTTGAAACCTTCCTCAAGGAAGAAAATGAAAGAAACCAGGACTAAGTTTGAGACCACCCTCACCTCAGACGACTTCAAATTCATCGTTGCAGCACTGAATGATGCTTCACTGGAAATAGCAGAGAGGCAAGAAGCTAAGCAGGAAGAGGTGTTCAGTCAGATTAGGGATGAACTTCAAGGAGTGAAACAATCACTACAGTCCAACCGCGTAGTATCCACTGCGCCCTTGACAGTTGGAACACCAGGACTAGGTGATGAGCCCGCTCAATTACACTGGATTACTAATACAGTTGATGCTCACCTTCGACGAGCTCAGGGAGAAACAACACAAGCCACCCAGGCTTTAGTGCAAGTACAGAAAGACCTTGAGGAGCAAAGCAGTGCTGCAGAAAAGGAAAATCTTTCTCTACAAGCGAAATGGGATGAAGAAAAATTAGAGCTACAACAAAGCAAGTAACAATTGCTCATCAAGCAACTTGAAGTTAAGGAAAGGGTCAACAAAGAACTTCACTCTGTGACAATCGTCAAAGTACAGACCGAGGAATAAGTTCCACATCAGGTGGCACAACTGGAAGAGGTCATCCAGAAGCTACAACAATGCATTATCGACTTAGAGCTCCGCGTAGTACCTGAAACCCCACAGGAGATAAGGAACCAAAGAGAAGAAGCTACCCACAACGTAGTTGATAGACTAAAATCTCTTGTCTTGGAGTGCAATCAGCAGTGTAATCGGAGCGCTCAAAAATATGAAAACCTCACTGAGAATCCTAAGTTACAGGCATCGGAGTCGCAGCTCCAAGAAGCGAAGCAGAACGTAGATACGCTACAGGCGTAGCTAAAGGCCCTGTCAGTTGTAGAAAGGATGAAGAGATCTCAAGAACAATGTAGAGCTTAGCATCAGATCCATATAATTCAAGGCAAAGTGATGGAAGTCACTCAATGACTTCAACCTGTGAAGGATAAGGCATGCTAGTTTTTTACAGAGGTTGAAATCAAAGGAGCAGAGTTAGAACAGGTCGTCATTACAGTAGAACAATGCCTGGAAGGTCCAATGAATGACGCATCGATCCAGGAGTTCACTGAACAAGAGGCCACAACAAAGTAGCAAGTCAAAGCAGCTCGAGCAAGGATCGAGTCATTTGAGGCAGAACTGCTCAGACTTGAGTGACTTGGGACGAGCCACAGGTGAGTGTTGGGGGCCTGTTTTCCCTTGACCAAGTTTTGGGAGTTTCTTGGTCATGTTGACCTATTTTGGGACTTCGACAGCCTGTCGAAGGAGGAGTACAAGTCGAAGCGGAGATCAAGGGTTCTCGACCCCTTTTTGGGTTTTTGGGAATATGTAACAGGAAGGGGATGTCGACCCATGGGTTTACCCATGTTTAGGCCTATTTTGTATGTATATATAGATGTCCAGGCCATATAGAGAAGTAGTGGATGATATATCTATGTAATGTAGGCTAAGTTCCAAGAGTTGGATCTATGTGATCAAGGCTTTGTTCATTCTGTGTAAGACTGGTAGAGCTGAGTGCAAGTCCCTATGCGATACGATAGGAGGCTTAGTGCTGTAACACAAGGAAGAGGGATTTAGCGAGTTGCGCAGATATTCAGTCCTGTGTGGAGTAAGGGTTTTGAGGCTCTGTGCTTGTAACCAATTGACCGAAGACTATAAAGAAGAAGAGTTGGTGGACGTAGCCCTAGGGTGGGGGTGGACCACGTAAACACTGTGTGATGTGATTTGTGCTTTGTCTTGATGTGTTTACATGTTACATGCTAAGTGATCTGATATGTTTAGATAGATCTTTTTATGCTTTGTGCTTATGATATGTGAGAATGTTAGATATGATCTAGATATTCATGCTTAGTTCTTGATATGCTCATTCTGATCCATTTGTATATGCTAAGTGCTTGAATACTGTGGATTAGTGTGAATGTTGTGAAGTTCTGTCTTATAAGCGAAGTGGTTATTAACTGTATATTGAGGAACTAACGATGTTAAGTTCTTTATTAAGCAGTGTAATCATAGATCTCTGTCCTAGCTAAGGTTGCAGACACCTGAGTCTTACAACCACCCCTACCTCTACCTCGGGTGAGACTTCATCTGCTTCGCAGGTGTCGTCGAAAGGGTCAGTAGTTAGGGCTTTGTTGGTGCATTGTTGTAGCGTTGAACCCAGGGTCTACCCTTGTGCCAACAGTAATCCATGAATTTCTTGCTTATGGAAATATGGTTTGTTGCATGACTAAATGTTTTTATGCAAGTCCTATTTCCAGCGAGGAAAACCCCCCTATGGATACACCAGGGTTTACAATGTAGGCATATCAATAACCATTTAAAAGTCTCCTACTTATCTAACTACCCCAAGCATATCCCAGATTCATAAATGAAAAAGAAAAATGAGAAAGATCAGGAAACTGTACCTTTACTTCGCATCCGATGATGATTCTCTCGTGCTTGATACCTTCACTGATTACAAGCCTCCTCCCAAGGATGACCTGCATTCACAAACAGATAAACATAAAACTACAAGAATTCATTTCATATATCAATAAGGGTTAGACGATAGAATAAAAACATAAATCAAATGGAAACATTCAACACGCCATACTTTGGGACAAAAAATGTACTTCTTTTATTGATAATACAATGATCACTTACAACAAGGTTGGCTACTGCTCCATGAACTTGGTCCAATCTCCTCTTCACCAAGATCCAAGTGCACCTCCATGTATATTTCTCCTCTTAGCCTCCCTCTAGGGAAATGGAATGAGTTTATGATGGAGGAAAAAGGGTAAATTAGGGAATTCTGAAGCAATTCTCACAAGATGGCTGCAATTTCTTAGGGAAAGGAGGGGATGTGAAACGAGAAGAGTTTCACTGTTCTTATGTATAGATGTGGAATGATACCCCGACACCTCCTTTTATATGACAAAAATATGGTTATTCGGTTGTGTGATGGGCTATAGGCGATGGATTAGTTGGGAAACTACCCAATAGCCTGTAATCTCAATGAATTCCTTACAACTTTTTATTTTTTGCAACTTTTGCGAGTATATGCGGGATGTAGTGGTGCAACTAGCATACGTATGCATGCTTTAGTGGTGAAGCAAGTGTACATATGTGGGCATTAATGGTTCAAAGCACATACATATTCAAAAATGGGGTTTTTAAGAAGAGCAACTCAGTGATGGTTTGGAAAAAATAGCAAGTAAGAGGGTAAGATGTCAGGTATGCATGTGTAGAGAAATTTAGGGTTATAACATATGCCCCATAATGTGTGAGGTCAAAAGAGCATTTGATGGACGAAATACATTACAAAATCTTCACCAATGTATGAAACAAGTGAGCCCGGGACCAGAGTTCGAGAGGTGCCATCTGAAAAATAACAATTGTCTCTCTGAGGCAGGCATACCCATGCTCGGGATGAAATAAATCATGGCTACCAATCAAATACACTGCAGATCCATGTCATATAACTATATAAAGTGTAGCCATGAGAAATACACATCGGATCTACATCTCAAAATCAAAGATATACAAGTATAGTATCCATCTTCAAGAATCCAATAACACATGATGGCTGGAGATGAAGTCTTCAGAGCTCGCAAAAATTCAAGATATTCAAAAATCGAGTAGGAGTACCGTGTGAGTGTATGAATTTACTACCCATAGGTATTCGATGGTTCGTCGGGAAAATACAAGAGGATCTCGATGGTCAGGCAGAGAACTTCATTGATTTCGAACAAGGACTTGACAAGAATTTTTAGGATGGTCGGGCATGAGGTCAAGAGACAAGCTGCAGAAAGGATGACTCAGGTTGGGTGAAAATTCCCTTGGACAATAGCATGACAGATGATCAAAATTAGGCAACATGACATTGACATAAGTTCATGATGCAGGAGGCAATGCAAACTCTCCATGTGTTTGGAAGAATAACCAAACAGAGGAGGACACAACTCTATGTAGCAAGAACAACTTCCTAAGGTCATATTAGATCCCAAATATTGACGAGCAAACAAAAGGATGTGCTTTGTCCAAGAGCGACTCATTATACTACCAAAAAAGAATATATATTTCCTGTCCTCTTTTTGGGGTTTTTTATTTTTTTTGTCTTTTTCAATTTTTTAAAGAGCTTGAAAAAGAATAAAAGAATGCTATGTTGCAAAGGAGGAACGAGTGTCGCAAGCATACTAGTTCTAAGTGCAAGGAATACACTAATTCTCAGAGCAAGGAGACATGTGCAGGAAAAGGACACTCGAGAAAATTCCTACATGGGTCAAGGTGTCAAGACGTAGAGACAAAGTGCTACAAGGCTTGCGTATAAGGCATGCTTCAAAGGTTTAGTTGTGAGCAACATGGAGCCGGCATTAGGCCAAATACGTAGATATGAAAATGCGATTAATAAGACACAATGAAAACCCCCTTCAATGTAATATTAACGAGCCCAAAGAACGTAATATCGGTAGTTTTTTCACATTTAGAGAGTCTAAGAAAACCTAAAAGAAGACTCCAGTGGGGTACCTTTTTTGAAAATAGTCTAGTTGGTTCGAAAAAAGGGGTAAACTAGCACCGAAAAGGCGTCTATTCAAAACTATTTTAACGAGTGTGACAAAGACAAGATCACTTGGAAATCTTTTCAATTTTAAGGAGTCTGAAGAGAGCTTAACTATGGACTCACAACCTTTTTCTGGATTTAGTCCCCTTAGCTTGAAAAAGTATAAAATTTACTTAGGAGAACTCTCCCAGCGAGACAAATCTCTCGAGGTGTACCTTTTTCCTCCATAATCCATAAGCTGGAAAAAGGGGCAAAATCATGCCAGTAGATGTTTTTCTGGACCAATTTAACGAGTGTGAAAGAACAAGGTCACTCAACGATCTTTTCAATTTTAAGGAGTCTGAAAATAGATTAAATATGGACTCCATGTGGGGTGTTCTTCTGGACCAGTTAAACGAGTTTGAAAGAACAAGGTCACTCAACGATCTTTTCAATTTTAGGGAGTTTGAAAAGAGCTTAACTATGGACTCCGTGGGGGTTCCTTTTTCGTAAATTTAGTCCCTCAAGCTCGAAAAAGGGTTAAATGTGTATTTGAGAATACTCTTCTAGCGAACCGAAGTTCCTAGAGTATACCTTTGTTCGTAAAATTGACCATCCGGACCGAAAAGGGGTAAACTATCACCGGACAAACGTGCCTTCAAGTTTTAGTTTGGCGAGCGTGAAGGACAACAAGATCGCTCGACAATATTTTCATGTTTAGAGAGTCTAAAAAGAGATTAAAGAAGACTCCAATAGGTTACTTTTCTCAGTTAATCCAGACAATATTGAAAAGCATAAATATAGTCTCGTTGGATGTTGCTTTCAGATTTCAAAGCGAGCTTGAAAGACAACAAAGCATGATCAAATTGGGAGTCCTAAGGGTGAGTCCAAAGGTGATGGTGCATTAGGTGAATGAGGCTCAAACTCGTAATCATGATAGGACTAAAAGGACTCCTAAGCCTAAAGTCATAAGAGACAACATTGACGCCAAAAATGCAACAAGAATCTATCTAGGGCATCCATGTAAGGGTAGGCTATACCACCTAATTACAACACTTCTAAAGCATCAATGATGGTTCTTTGTCGCACATCGGTGGGATCTATCCTATGGAAAAGCATAAAAGACAACAAGATGTAGCAAGTGGAGGTAGAATCCTAACTTATATGCAAAAAGTTGGAAAAAATGACTTTTACCAAAGGACCTTTCAAAGTGACCCATCTCACAAAAAGTTACCAAACCAAAAGGAGAAGTGTATCGTAACATCCAATAAGAAAATCAAGAACCGAATTAAACGATTTTCAAGCTAGAAAAAATGACAAAAGGGTCCAAAAAAGTGGCAAAAAGGCCAAAAAAGTCTATAAATAGAAGCTTACAAGTCATTTTCACCATTGCAATTTGAAAATTAACCAAGAGGTAAAAAATACCCCTTTGCTAAAAATTTGATTCTGGGAGCTTCAAAGGACGAAACAAACTTTCTCTCGGACCAAGTAAGTACAAACGTGTCCCTCTTGCATTTCAATACTTCAATTATGCATAGTTTTTATTTTTTGAGGGGGGGCGCCCTCCTAACAAAGGGAGGTCTTACATGTACGCAATATTTCAAAGGACAACCCGCCTACATCCACGAGCAGAAAATAGTCTGCCCGTGGATGTACGCGACTGTGTCCAAAACAACCATGTACACCCTCAAAAGCATTGAAAAAATACAATGTGCAAGAGTTAACTCCCCCTTGAACTTGTCATGTAACAGGATGTATGTCCACTGTAGGGAGAGGGAACATGAGGAGATCGATATATTGGTCGATGAGGACCCTGTTTCTATCGCTGCATTGAAATAATGCAGGTTATGGAAGTTTTACCAGTGTCCATTCATGAGGGCACAACCCAGGCTACTAAATGCCTTGGTGGATTACTGGCATCTTGACGCAGAGGCATTCATGCCTGAGGGGAAGTCATTGACTCCAACGACTGAGGACATATATTTCTTGACTGACCTCTCGAGGAGAGGGGAACCAGTCAACTTATGTACATTTCCCTCTGAGCCCCTCAACATCACAGAACTTATCGGAATGCATTGTGAGGCCGACATTGAGAAAGTAGGTTCTCAGGTGTCCATCCACAATATGACCAACCTATCACTGAAGGTGATCATTTTTCTTATTGGGCGGATCATTGGATCCGCGGCCCTAAACCAGTCTTCATGGGCGCACATGCATTGTGCAATGCAGTGCCTAAACACATGATTATTTGACTGGAGCATGGACATGCTTGACTGCATGAAGAGACAACTCATAGAGTGTTGAGGGAGGAGTAATAAGAACTTAAAGTTTCATACCATTTTGTGCTCCTTCTTCTTTGAGAGGGTATCCAACCTGAGTTTGTGAGAGACAATACAGGGGCATGTGGCCTCCTTCCCAACAATGCATAGGTGGGCAACATTGTTGCCACGACAGGGGGGAGGAAGGACCATAGAGGCCTTCGATGATAAATTCTTCGACTAGAGGGCATGATAGATTCTAGTGATATAGGACTACCCCTATGCTTGAATCAACTTTTCCAGGGATCCAGATATGCCTGTACCTCCTAGAGAGGAGCGAGGAGAGATAGGTACATGTGTTTTTAAAGTTATTTAATTTTTAGTTTCTTTTTTATATATATCATTTTATGTGTATCAGAGCATCTGACAACTGTGTATTTGTTATGTACATACGTGGGACCAGTGCGTCTAACAAAATTCTCGAGGACTAGGCGACGTCCTCGACCAGATGTAGTACCAGCAGCAGTCGGCGGACCAACAACTGCAGGGAGACCTCCAGCTAGAGAGGCTGAGAGATTATTGAGACGGGTGGAGTAGAACCTCACTGCGCTCACTCCTGCAGTTCCCAAGGCTGAGATCGAGGATCTCTCACCATCTATGAAACCTCATGTGGTTTGGGTGCCACAGAAGTGGGTCGAACTCTTTCGGCGTTTTGCAAATGTTTTTGTTCACTACAACAAGGCCAATAGGCCTCGAGCTTAGATAGGATGGACTCTTTATGTTTCGAGGGAACTCTTTATTTTTATTTTTTAGGGCATAATCCCTGTGATGTATACCAGATATTACTTTTTGAGGCGTTCATGCCCACCTATGTACTCTGATACTTATATATATATACATCTTGATGTCTTATGGATCACATTTATTTACAAATGTATGTACATTTGTATGTGTGTGTTTCTTTTTATGTGTGTGCAATATGCCAATCTAATACTTGATTAGCTAGAGTATCTGTCATTTAATTTAATCTCCTAGGAACATGGATATACGTAATGTAATCAAAGCAACATTCTAAGAGATGTACCCTAAGAAAGAATCAGTGTAAAGTAGGATCATAAAAGCGGTAAACCTCATTTAACTAGGACACAACCAACTGAGCATCTAAGTAGAACCAGAGGTAAGAGATACCATGCAACAAAGATTCACGAAAAAAATCTATTACTTTGTTGTACTCGACAACATTATTTTTGGCGTCACCTAGACAGATACCTCCAGAGGATAGAAACTGGCCTTGAGGGGTGAAAGTCACCTAAGCTGTGGAAGCAAGCCTCTGAGTGTGTCAGATAGAGCCATCCATGAGCCCAACGAAAACCTCTTATTCACTTGACATCTTCCATAGTGAAAAATATGACATAAATAACGACACGTCCATAAAACAGAAAGACAAAAAAAACTGTATAAGAACTATACATATGTACAAGAAGTCACCCAGGCGACCAACCTACAAGTAATACTTCTTGAGGTAGAGCCCATTTCTAGGCTCCGCCAAAGAATTTCCCTCAAAGTCAACCAGAAGATAAGTGCCCTTATTTAATACCTCTTTCACAATGAAAGGTCTGAACCACATGGGTTTAAACTTGCCTGCCCCCAGGGGATCCTTATCTTGGTCGTAGACCAGGACAAGGTCACCTTCGGATAAAATCTGAGGACGAACGGACCGATCATATTGACACTTGACTCATTTCTTGTGAGCCTCATTGGCCAAGGATGCATCACGAAGTTTCTCATCGAGTTGCTCGAGATATAATAGGCGTTCCTCAAGCGGTGAAGTGTCTGGAAATAACTCTACTGCCAAATTTAAAGACGAGATATGTCACTCTATAGGAAAGATTGCTTCCATCCCGTAAATGAGTTGAAAAGGTGAGAAAATGGTGGCAGTCTTTACATACGTTCGGTAGGCCCATAATGTCGAGTACAACATCAAATTCCAATTTGACTTGGCAGAATTGATCGTTCACTGTAGAATAGTCTTAAGGGACTTGTTCATAACTTCCACCTAACCATTTGCTTGTGGGTAGTAGGGTGATGAATTCTCTTGCCTCAACCCAAGATTTGATGTAACTTGAACATCATTTTGTTCTGGAAGAGACTACCATGGTCAGTGAAAATCTCCTTCGGGATGTCAAACCTTGCTACTATCTAGTTAAAAATGAAGAGAGTTGTTGTTTCGCCATCATTGTTAAACATTTGCATAGCCTTGACCCACTTTGTGAAGTAGTCTACTACTACGATGATATAACGATGCCCCCTGGATGAAGCTGGGTGGCATGTGGTAAAATCAATCCCCCAATTGGTGAAGGGACCAACAACAATGATGGGAAACATGAGAGCAGGATGTGCCCTCATCTTTCGAGAGAAGATCTCACACGGGTGGCACTTCTTGACCGACTCAATGCAATCCTTGATTAACGTAGGACAAAATTAATTGACTCGTAGAATATTTTGGCCTGTTGCCAACCCAGAAAAATGACCATCACATGCTCCAGTGTGGCATTCATTAAGAACGAGTTCCGCTTCTTTGTGTATAAGGCACTGACGAAGAATGTAACCTACACCTCGATGATACAAAGTGTCATCGAGTATGAGATAGTTTCGTTCTTGATGGAAAATTTGTTGATGCTCGTCGCGAGAACAAGAAGTAGGGAACTTCAAAGTCTGGATATAGACTAATATATCTCCATACCAGGGATTCAAATATGTGATCCAAAAGAGATATCCTTTAATAGGAGATTCTTCGGGCATAACTTGATTTGAATGGAAGCTCCAAAATGAGTTCTGCAAAGACCAACGACTTTTTGGATTTCGCAGAAACAAAATCCAAGTCAAATTCCTCGAGGATTACAATATATCTACTGATATTTTTTTCGATGACACGTTGTGTCAACACATATTGAAATGGATTAACAACGACAACAACAGTGTTCTTGTGAAGCATGATATAATGACAGAACCGTTGGACAACACTACTGCCAACACAACTTTCTCAACATGGGAGTAGTTGAGTTCCGGCCCAACCAGGCCTCAGCTCAGGTAATAAATCACATGCTCCTTAAGAATATTGTCCTCTTGAACCAAGACCATACCTATGGTCGACTCTGCAGTGTCCATGTATAATAAGAAATATTTATTATAATTGGGAGGCCGAAGCAGAGAGGAAGACGTGAGGGCGTGTTTCAACAATTCAAAAGAGCGATGAGTGGCTTTGTCCTAATAGAAAGGGAATCCATTTTTCAATAAACGTGTGAACCCTTTAGTGATCTCGACATATTTTGTGATAAAACTCCGAAGAATGTTCACTTTCTCCTGTAACATCTGACGCTGGGGAACTATGCACGGGGGAGGAAAATGAACTATCACCTCAACCTTAAGAAGATCGACCATGATCCTTGTTGTCAAAACTATGAAACCTAAAAGATGACTCGACGTCACCCATAAAATGCACTTGTTGAGATTCAAGTGAATCTGATAGTAGCGACATCGTTCAAAGATTAGTCGGAGGTGTGTAGGATGATTAGATCTCTTGTGAGAGCGTGATGCTAGATCATCGATATAAGCCTTGAATATATGTCTAATATCATGGAAAGAAAAAGACATGGCCCGCTGAAAGGTGGATCCAACATTCTTCAGGCCAAAAGGCATCTTACCATAGGAAAATGCACCCCATGGATAGATAAAAGTTGTTTTATGTTGGTCTTCGGGTTTGATCTGAATTTGGTTATATCTCGAAAAACCATCCATGAATGAAAATACCTCACAGCCTGTGCATTTATCGACAATATGATAAATGAATGGGGTGGGAAAATTATCCTTTGGATAGGCCTTGTTCATGTCATGGAATTCCATGCACACTCAAATCGTAACCTATTTTTTGTTAACCGAAATGGGATTTGACACCCATTGCATCAACTACACGGGGTAGATGAAACCAACTTTAAGAAATTTCTCCACTTCAGCCTTAATAGCTATCACTTTTCAAGGATTCACCACACGAAGCTTTTGCTGGACCGACTTGGCGTCAGGATAAGTTGTTATCTCATGTTCGATGATTCTTGGATCGATGCCTGGCATTTCCTTGTAAGACCAAGAAAAAACGTCGTGAAATTCCTTAAATAAGTCTATATAGATCTGAATCTCTTCGGGGGAGCAGTCTACTCCGATGAAAACATTCTCCACGATGCCATGGGTTTTTAAGATCTCGATAGGTATCGTTTCAGCGATAGTTTCCATATTACTTTCGGCATAAACTGCGTGCATAACCAAAGGATTAACAGGACAAGACCCGTCTCCATTCATAGTCAACACGAATTCACCTGCCTCTATTCTTCTTAACTCCGAGAGAAAATAAGATCTGTGATGGAGATCATCCCATGGTCTATCCAGAATAGTCAATTCCTCTATAATCTCCTCGTCAGATGGAAAGACCAAGTCTAAAGAATATGTAGTGGCGAGGGAACCTTGATCCTAGATAGGCTCGAGAACTAGATCTAACTCCTGTGCGGGAGTCGGATAGGGGTTGGCGGAAGCTTGCTGGAAAATACCGTACGCAGCTTCTTCCATGGACAAAGGCATGGCCATGCTAGAATTCCCTGTCCCTTCCATCGTGGCCGATGGTGAAGGAAGAGTCCACGAATTGTGAAAGTAAGCCATTCGGAATGAAAACACTTGAAAAATATCATCCCTAGGCTGGTCAAGGGCAACCGATATAATATTGACATCGCCATAAGGAGGTGGGTAATCGAAAGTACCCATCAACAGTGGGCACAAACCAACCCCTACATTGACGATGTCGAGTTGAGGGTTATGAATCATCGAGACCGTGGATGCCCCCAATGAAGGGCCAGGACGGGAGAAGGATAATTGATCAATGGATACGATCTGACCCTCATGTGGAAACAACAAGACCTGCAAAAATGTGGCAACCAATGCATGCATAACATAGGTCCAACTCCTTCCTAATATAAGGTTGTAGTCAAGAGGTGCATCAACCACTTCAACTTCGATGCACACGGTCTTCCCTCCTAACTGCACGGGTAAACAAGGGATGACTCCATGTGGTCTGAAAGAATGACCATCGAAATTAGTAAGAATAGTAGGTGAAAAAGACAAAATGGGTTGGCCAACGGGCTTCCAACACACCAATGACATCACACATATCGAGGCGACCTCATCAACCAACATACGAAAATTATTTTGTGTACAATAATTCGTGGGGTAAGCCACTACTATTTGAAACACAATGTGGTAAGGGAGGCAATCTTTTAAGTTGGTCATATCGAGAATGATCGTTCCCGAGTTACAAGTCTCTATAGAACCTAAAGAGAATAAAAAAGCATTTCTCTGCGAAGGGCAGCTCTAGAGGACCTCCAAAGCAGACATCGCGCAAGGGGTTTGTGACAAATCCTCCACCATAGAGTATTTATGGGCGGCCCTCGCGTTTGGATTCTGAGAAGATTTCTTGAACGCCCCTTTCGGGATGCGTGTCATTGTTTTTCCCATCGTCTTCTCAATCTGGAGAGGAATAGATGGTTTTATGTCTTCTTTACCCTTTTCGGTAGATTCTGGAATTCTGTAATAGTACACCCTAGTTGCTATGTAAGCATCACCTTTCATCATGTAAATGTTCGTGGCTGGGGTATTATTGGAAGACGTGGGGGGTCCCTAAATACCCCCATCCGTGCTTGAAGAGGCTTGAGTCATATTTTTCCCATGAGGAAATGGGTTCGTTAACAAAAAAGGCTATTGTTGCACCAATAACTTTTGGGCCTCTGCAAGTCGAGGGAACAGGTGATTCGGGTGGTCTTCCGTGAAAAGGTTACATAGATACTTCGACTTTTGATTCTCTATGTTTCCCCCACCAACATTGTTGTTGGGTTTCTTATCCTCCTTACCCTTCTTGTTTCATTGTTTTTTCTTTCCGTCAGGCTGCTGGTTGGACTTTGGGTTCGTCGACTGCACAATGTGTACGTTCGACGTCTGAGTAGGGGGAACAACCGAAACTGAGGTCTGGCTGGCTGTTGTCTATTGTATCGACAATTGTTGCAATTGATTTGATAATTCATCAGTGGACTTTCCTTGTAATGAACCAACTATACCATTGGCATGTGGTCTAGATTTTTGTCTGGCCTTGTCAAGGATGGAACATGGCGCATCTGGAAAAATATCATAGAGTAAGCTAGACTGAGAGTATATCAGTTCGAGTTGTTGAGCTCTCATTATTTCCTCCTCCTCTGAAAAAACTCTCGATGTTGCAACATCCTTGGATAATTGAGGTACCAATGACTTCAAGAACCACTCCAACAGGAAAGCCGGTGGGACCTGTACCTTGATCAAGCTCTTCCAGCGTCGCCATTCTCAAATGTGATCTAAGATATGGTCTGCCTTAGTCTGCTCAAAGTTGGCCAACAATTTGGTGTCAATATCATATCTCACGGGTAGTTGGAAATGGTTTAGGAAAACCATCACCAAATCGCTAAAGTAAGAGTATCTTAAGCGACCGAGCTCGATGTACCATTTCTAAGCACCCCTTATGAGAGTGAGTTGAAACAGGCACAACTGTAAAGAGTCATCTCGCAACGAGTTTGACGAGCACCATAGGTGGAAATTTTTCACGTGATCACTCGGATCTTCACCAGGCTTACCTTCGAATTTCAGAATATCCGAGGGAAACTTAGTCGACATGGGGGGCCAACATGGATCATGAAAAATTAGGTCGTTAAGAAACCTCGACAAGTCTGGCAAATGTAATGTTTCCAGAAATGATAGTTTGGGCTGGGTACTATGTACAGAAAAAAGGGACTTGGAGTTTGACTAGCACCAGGTTTCTAGGAAAAGTTGGGCTGCTGATCAGGGTTTTGGTAAACACCATGGCCTTAGCCAGGGTATGGATATTGCGTTTGTTGGGACATCATCGGTTGATTCCCGTAATTGGATGACGGAGGTTGGGTGAGAATTTCTCCCTGCATTGTGTTCCAAAGATTCATGAAGGGGTTGCCCCCTACTGATCCAATGGGCATAGGTATTGAGCCCTGCCCGGGGTTCCATTGACCATGGAAGGGGTTGCCCCCGTTCGGCATCCCTGACAAGGGAATTGATCCCTGCCAAGGATTCCAAAGTCCTCGTGAGGAGAAAAATCATGTACTTTCCCCTTGTATAGGAATAGTACCATGCACAGGATTATGTTGTCCAAAACCAGGGTTTCCCCCGGCCAAGACGACAGCTGACGAAAAAACGTTATTACAAAACATTCCAAACAAAGAGAACGACATTGATCCCATCAGCGTGGTGTAAGAAGACGGTCCTAGACTGCCTACTCCAAACAAGCTGTAGTTCATGTTCGACCCAACGGGTGGCTGAGAAGCACCGCTAAGAGAGGGGGATGAAGGAGGTATATGACCCCCACCATAAGGGATAGAGTTATAGGGGGATGAGGTGCCCCCCATGGACTCTTGCAAAGGAGTGTTTGAGCTCCCTACCCCTAGACCCATGGTTTGTAGGGTGGACTAGGTAAGGATGAAGTTCGTATTAAATTCAGGCATACCATATGAAAATGGAGGGCTCGTCGCACTCTGTATGAATGGAGCAGTGGTCGCCACCGAAGATGACATTGGACCACTACTCGAAGTAGAGGTGGTCAAGACCATTTTGGTATTGACTAGAGAAGGTGGGTTAGAAGGCAGAATGTCCCTTATGGTGGTAGCCATTGAGGGAGTATGAGGACTCCCAGATGAAGTAGTAGCATTTTCTTCCATAGTTGCTTGTAAAACTATCTGACGCTCGTAAGGTGTTACCCTCGGAGGGACAACTTGTACTAATATTGGAGCCAAAAATTCAGTGATTGGAGTATTGGATAGCCCAAGAGCTTCTGCTACAAGGTCAAAAACAGTGGGTTCTTTCGGATTCGAGTAATATCCTCTCGGAGCAAGCTTGGGCACAATTTTTTGTGGCCTGGTCGCTTTGTATGACCCTTGTTGTTCAAGTCTTCTCCATAACAGTGGCGGTGGTGGCTCTAATGCAACCAACGACAGGCCCTGAAGCCTTTATGACCGATGGAGCTCTTGATCTTCCACTTTGTGAAAAGATCAACAACATAGTAAGGCTTTTACTAACGTTTAAAAATAAGCACACACTAGAAAAGTTCCTACAAGATAAAGCAGGCAAACCACTATCTAGTTGGAAGAACAGTTACGCCAACCAACACTGGAGAAACTTACTGGTGCAAGTGAAACTTGAACATGGTAGAACCCTCTAGGTATACTCTACAGAGTGTGACCCGACGTCTTCCCTAGGTACCACGGTATACCCCTGCATTCACCTGTGTAAGTCCCTAGAATCAAGGAAACTAAGTTTCCATCTTGTAAACAGTCACCAGGAGGGTACAGTCGACAGTCAGGTGGACCGCAATGAGAAATATAACAAGTCTTAAACCTACCGAGGGTATCGAAAGAAAGTGGTCCGAAAGACAAATGAGGATATCGAATGTATTCAAGATCCACGAAGCTCCATAGGAAAATTAAACCGACAATATCCCACGACAAGTCCTCAATATGTGTTCCCCACTACATTTGGTTCGTCTTTGGAGGGGTTATCTTCACTACCTTTCCTCACGTGACCTCGTGTTTAGCCCCTGTGTTAGAGGGGGGTCCCAGATAACTTCCACGTCACTTGAATTTTTACACTCTGTAGCTCTGACTCCAATGTTTGTTTATAAGCCTTGAAGAGTTTCCTCTCCAACCTAATTTAAGGATCTAGCATAAACTAGTTGATTGACCCTACAAACATAAAGTCTAGTTGATTGACCCTACAAACATAAAGTCTAGTTGATTTTAAATTAGCGTTCATTTTAAATGACTTTTTTTAACTCAAGGAAATGGCAGTGAAACTAGTGATGTGTATGGGAGACAAAAAATGAGAAATAAACGAAACTGAAAGAAAAATTACTTCTAGTTAACAATAAATATTTGCAACTAAATCTTTAAACCAACTTTTCACAACTAACTTTTCTTCAAGATCTTTAAAAGGAAGACCTAAAACAAAATTTTGATTGACTACGAGCTACTTAATGTTCTAAGAAATCAGTAAAGAACTTAAAAGGTGAACTATTTTTCCCAACAAGTAAGATAACTAACTCCAACTACTTTACCAAACTAAGAAAAAAAAAAAATATTTTGAAAATGCTTCAAACAAGAAAAACTTGAAATAAAACTTTTTTTCTTTTCTTTAAAGCAAACGAAAGGGGAAAAAGTGAAAAAAAATACAAGACTAAAACTGACCTCTGGCCCACTGCGGATCGCAGGGAGTCACTAAAGACACCAAACAAGTTGATATAAAACTCAAAGACTCGCCTAAAACCCTTTTCGAAGTAAACACAAGAAAACTTCATAAGATAAGAAAACTGACATCTAACCTAGGCTACGACTGTGAAAACAGAGACACTGAAATATGTCAAGAAACCCTGAGAAGTAGAACTTCATTCAGGAAAGAGGTTGAGTGTCTCCTTCTTCAAAAATAGTTTCTTGAAACAGGTACGCTATTGTTGCTTCAACAACCTGCATATGTACGTGGGTTGTTTACTAGACAGAGTGTGTATGTACACAGGATGACCCACTGTAGGGAACATACACCTTTGTAATTTCTCAAAAAAGAAATGAAACAGATAGACTAATACGGAAGGGAGAATTGGTATGGCACCAACAGGTGACCATAATCCCTTAAAAGACTCAACAGACTCACAGAAACTCAAAAAAGGTATAAAAACCAATCAAACACCCAAAAAATCCCCTAAAACCCTACATGCTTCCCCAGTATGGTCACTAGTTCTGCTAGCGGGGAAAACCCCCCTATGGCTACACAAGGGTTTTGTTGACGGGCGAAACTGTCTATCCGTCAACTGGAAGAGCGAGTCCGGTCCGAGGTTGTCTAAATAACCCAAGCCATTTGGTGTAACTCGTTCTGATGGTTTTAATGGCTCCATTATCCAATCTAAGAATCCTAAAAAAAACGAATGAAATAGAGAAATAACTAACTAATTACTAAACACACACACACACACACACACAC
>SNQJ01S0013457.1:8188-38055 GCA_010110895.2 Picea sitchensis
GAGGATGAAGGAGAAGAAGGTTCCAAAGGTCCACCACCTCCAACTCCTCCTTCTGCTCTTACTGAAGATTCACCTTCTTCAACTTTTGGATTTCTTCGCAGCCCTCTTTCATGATAAATTTCTTCTACCATGGCTTTCATCAATTGAAATGACTCAAAGAAATCATCCTCAAATGCAAAAGGACCTAGTTTTCTCGGTGAAGACATCTCTTGTTTAAGCGGTCTCCTTTGAATCTTTGTATCAAGAGCCTCAATTTGGCCTTCTCCTCGCTTGAGTTGTTCTTTGGTGAGCATCCAATGCTTGCAATTCCTGTCAAACCTTCAAAACCAAATGCTTTGATACCATAAACTTGCTCAGATTCATGCATGCTTCATCAAATTCCTCTAAAAAACATGGCAACAATGCCTCTCAAAACATGAGAAAAGGCCAAAAATTACAAGTTGCTCCTTCAAAACCCTGCATCAAAAAGCCTCCTCAAGGCTTCAAAAAGCTTGGTTTTTATAGTTTTCATGCTCAGATGAGGAAGCTCAACTTCCCCTGAAGGTCTGGCCTCTTTCTGGGATCAAATCCCCCTCCAAATGGCCAAGATATCCTCAAAAAACTAGTTTTTGGTCATAAAATCAAGCAAAAATCAACACTGTATAGTTAAAAATCCACTTTTATATAAAAATACATAGTATAGCCCCCAAGGTTGGGCGTGCACCCCCTTTAAATGGTCATATGCTCTTCATATGGCCAAGTGTTGGCCCTTTAGTCGTGCTAGCCCCTGGTTTTGGGGTGTGTCCCACGGGACATGTGGCTATATGATATACCCCCGCGCGCAAATTATGAGGATAAGCCCATGGTTATGTGGCATACCTGAAATCCAAGGGCGGAGAGGTAGAGGCGCTAGTGGTTATGGGCCACGCCCTTTTCCTGTTGATCAGTGGTCATATGTTACCACACGGAACCATGGGTTGGGGCTTAGCCCTAACCCCCTCCTATCTGCGCCCTATACATATATTAAAGTTTAAATAAATTTAAACTTGTTTCATATAACAAGCAATACATTTGGCGCTCCAGTGTGGGGCCATTTCCCCCAGCCCCCTCCTATTTGCGCCCTATACATATATTAAAGTTTAAATAAATTTAAACTTGTTTCATATAACAAGCAATACATTTGGCGCTTGATTGTTGGGCCATTTCTCAAAGCGTTGGCTTGTTGAGTGGTTGTGGGTTCAAACCATGGACCCCCAAATGTTAATTTTAACACTTTGCCATTCATATGCTGACTGGGTGTCACGTGTTGCCCATGATTGAACCCACGTGGCACCCTGTGCCAATCTTTGCCACGTGTCCAAAATTGATTTGATCTGTCATCTTCCCAGTCAACTACTACCACATGTCTCTACCACATCAACATAATTAAATATCTTTGGTGATGTCATGTTGGCCGTCGGCGGTGACTTTTGCAGGTTGACATTTTGACTTTTAGTTGTTTGAGAATCACGTCCAGTGCGATCCCCTCACTCTAGCATCTGGCTTAGGATTTGAGAAGAAATAATTTTATAGACCGAATCGGTAGCGGCAGTCCGGTCATAATGGAATTGGTTTCACTCCATTCGAGAACTTTCATTTTTAGCATTTTTGTGCAGGAGCCTCTGGATCAGATTGGATTCAGAGAGACGGGGACATACGTGTCCAAACCTAATTTGATCTGTCATCTACCCAGTCAACTACTACCACATGTCTCTGCCACATCAACATCATGAGGTGTCTTTGGTGATGTCATGTTGACGTCAGCATTGACTTTTTGCCAGTTTGACATTTGACTTTTTCGTTGTTTGAGAATCTGATCAGAGTGCGATCACTCTCGCATACGAAACCCGTTTGAGAAAGTAATTTTATGGTCGGAATCAGCGCGACGATCCGGTCGCAATGGAATTGGTTTCACTCCATTCTGAGAACTTTCATTTTTTAGCATTTTTTGTGCCTGGGGAGCCTCCTGGATCAAGATTGGATTCAACAGAGATAGGACATACTCAAAGAACTGAAGGATCATCTGCAAAGGGCACAGAATCAACAAAAGGTCCAGGCAGACAGGCACAGAGTAGATCGCACATTTGAGGTTGGTGATTTGGTTTACTTGAGCTCCAACCATACAAACATGCATCCATCAAAAGAAGTGGAGCAAAAAAGCTCCAACCCCGATTCTTTGGACCCTACAGGATCACTAGGAATGTAGGGGTCGTGGCAGATGAGATTGATCTTCCACAGGGCAACAAAATACACAATGTTTTCCATGTGTCATGCTTGAAGAGAGCTATAGGCCAACACATCACTCCAATTGAGGAACTACCACCCTTAGATGAAGAAGGGTAATTGATACTGATACGAAAAGAAATATTGGAGGTTTGTGAGAAGAATTTAAGGAGGAGAAACATCAAAGAATACTTAGTCAAATGGAAGGACTTACCTATTGAGGATGCTACTTGGGAGAGTGACCATGTATTACAGGAGACAAGTTCAGAATTGCTTGTGGGTAAGCAATTTCTAGCAGGGGAGACTATAATGTCCCCCACCTCTTGATGAAGAGGGTTGGAGAGACTCAATAGTCTAGTTATCCCCACTAGACTATAGTCTCATGCACTATGGGGAGAAGTCAGCTAAACTCAACATTATAATATTAAGTTGACTTGGAAAAGGAAAATTAACTCAATGAAAGAATAGAACACGTAAGCTAGAAGTTAACCCTAGGGGTTAACTAACTCAACATAGAAACATATTGGAGGTATAAAGGAAAGGCAAGGGTGCACCTCTCACTCACCTTTGGATTATTATTACATTTTGCTTTTGGGCTCTAGAGCACAAGAATTTTGAGGGTTTTGAGAATAAAAACCCTAGAGGAAAACTCCGTGGTGAAAGATCCCACCTCACTTGTTCCAAGATTGGTCTCAGGTATGCAATACTCTACCCACACGATTCTACAGCAGCTACAGGTACTATCTTCCTTCCGGGGCAGCAACAGGGTGTAACTTGGAGGGTTTCCAGCAAGGGGGCACACCATTGGTTGAAGGAAGTTTCGATCCAAGAGTTTGAGAAGGCTTTTGGACATTTGGACACTTTGGTTTTCTCTGCAAGGCATATATCATCATTTCTAGTGCATTTTGAGAGAGTTATCCTTGCCATTTGATTTTCTGAAGCATTGGCAAGATTTGGAGAGAAGGAGGGCACTCTTGGAAAGTAGATATACTCAGTTTGAAAGGGCAAAACTTCATATCTCAGCCAGAGACTTCACCCAGGGGTTCACCTTTCCCCGATCTATCTTTCCTGAGAGTTTCAGAGTATTTGGAGGTCTCCATCATCAAGGCCGAAATATTGGGTCTTGGCAGTCTTCAGGAGGGCGCAGTCTAGTTTGGAGTTTCAGCATATTGCAGAGCAGATCTTGGTATTTCAGCTTGAGACTTCAAGAGGGGGTTTACCTGGCCCCGGTCTATCATTCTACAGAGTTTTGTGGCATTTGAGGGCTTCCAGCAGTAGAGCTGAAATATTGGGTCTTCACAGCCATCCAGGAGGGCATAACTTCAGCGAGGAGGGTTTAGACTTGACCCTAGAGGGAAATAAGTTAATCTTGTATTGATCTTCAGCTTGTATCCAGCCTTTGGAGGCTTATATCTTCATATCGTGAGCATTTGTAGCAGCTCATAATCCAGCTAGAGGATCTCTTGGATATTATTCCAGATCTGCAATTTTATTGTATCAGGTTTCTCATATTATCTAAATAAAGGTTAGATATGTGTTGTTTGATTCCATATCCAATGTTTCTTTCTATCTCTTGTATTTCTGTATGACTCATCTTCGGATCTATGTTCACATGCTTGATAACTGAATACACAAACCCTAAAACATAACTCTAAGAGCAAACCTGCAAACACACTGCTAAACAACAGTTAACAGAGAGCAATTAGTGTTCCCAGTGAAAAAATTGGCCTGGGAACATTACATGTATATTATGTTTTATCAAAATGATGATTCGTCATGATTATGCAGGTGTGGACATTATACAAACATGTAGACATTATGCAAATGATTGATGCAGCAACAATTGAAACATGCGATGAGGCGCAAGCGTTTATATGCATTCATCTTGGTCTTTTTCTACACAAGCCGACTCGTTAGTTCATCCACCAATGTCTATGGTCACTTTGAGGCATTCAACTCATTCCAAGAGATTACCGGATCCCACAAAGCCTACTTTTGCGAGTTTAGTTACCCAGAACACCAAGTCCGCCAGTTATGGAGTTGAGATTCTCACATTTGCTTCAGTACACTAATTACACGTGCCCACGACTCATGGTTCCAAGATATTATGAGACGAGTCCATGCTTCCAACGATGTTTCAACCAAGTAAATAAAAAATGCAAAATCCAAAATTATTGTGCAAAATTCATATATAAAGTAAATAAAGAAATTTGAATGAATATACTTTCCATATCAAAACTAAACGCAACTATGTTTATACCTAGAGTTAAGCATGTCTAACTAGATGATCCTAGTTATGCATTTAGAAGGAACGACATTTCTCCTTTAGCAAACATAATAAGGCATTACTTTAGATGATGCACCTGGATATACCAACTATAGGATCTCTAGCATTTCAAATGATGAAGGAGGACCAATAAGATAGACCCTTTCCCCTTTTCCCTTGTCAAAGAGTACGATTGGTTGTGGGTATTGTTTTCTTTTCATTGGTCATCATTGGTTGACCCCCGACTAGTAGCAACCAAGTCGTATTCCTAATCGGTAATAATGCTTTTCAATTGAGAACAATGCTAGTGCATTTATGTCTCTCACGACGGATCCATTGCCTGCAAACATTCATGCCATCTTATGACACTACTTGGATTTTCTCTAAGCAAACAGGTTCAGAAACATCTACAGATCTGAATCGAAGTACAAGGTAAATACATGGGATCTATACTAAAAATTCTTGCGAGACCCTTGCATGCCAAATTGGACCCTCTACATGAACATAAACCAGATGGCAAGAGCTTCCGAACTTGGTGTCGAAGGTGTCAATTGATTTCTTTAGGACATATAAAACTCAAAATATCCACACAGTGTTGCATGCATTACACTTGCATTAGGAACATAAAACCCACAACATGTACCCAAAACTTTAGTCTATCCAACACATGTCATGGAAAATTTAAGAACAATCGATAACTTTATTATTTAGTAATCATTAGTTTTATTATTATAACGCTACAATATAAGATAGAAGTCAATTTTTTTCCTTTATATTTTAAAATTATTTATTTTGCAATGATCCTCATGCACGTGCGAGGATGAGATGTCAAATGTGTCAATGGTTTCAACAAAGGAAGTGACTTTAGCTTGCCTTTTTATCAAAAAATATTCATATGGTTATAAATGTATTGTTATGGAATGACTGGAATCATTGAATGTAAACATTTGATGCAAACGTTGTATTTGTTTGCAATTTGCTTCAATAGGTTTCAGATTTTGATATATTTTTTTTAATGGGATAATGGTAAATTGTGTTGATAAAGAGATTGCAGGAAGGATAGGGAGGGATTCTGAATGCATTTTCCACGAACATGCTTTTAACATTGTGGCCAAAGCTCACTCAAAATTAGTGCATTGAAATATTGAAACCTAGCCTTAATCAATCCATATTACATGCTTGCCAACCTGCTCATTATTGTTTTGCAATTGATAATGTATTTAGAGGAGTCAAATAAGAAAAATCCTTTTTCTTCTTTGATTAGCAAGATTTTTATCTAAATGCCAAAAATGTACAGGCCTAATAAACATTATAGCAAACTAGAAGCGATTTATGCTTATTTATGAAAGTTGTTGATCCATAGCCGGGATATCAACAATGATATAAATTGTAGTATAGGCGTGGAAATAGATGATCGTACCTATTTAACAAACAGGGGATTATCATCCAATTACTTTGTGGAATCTTTCCCTGGAGATATTAAAAACCAATCACTCAGTTTGAGCACAAAGCTAACATAATGTTATATGCAGTGCAACAAATGAGGAATGTTTTAGAAGCTTAAATGATTGGGTATAAATGATATGACTGGAGCCTGCCATAGCCAAGATTTATTGCAAACAAGATAGTGCATTATCTAATGAACATGGAATGGTGGTTTCTTTCGGCTTGTGATTTCCTCTGCCCAACATTGATTATGGATGGGAAAACCTTCTTTTGGTAGTGACGAGGTATACATGCACTTTTTTTAAAGATCAATTAAAGGCCATTGAATCCAATGTTGAATGTCATTTTCGTGTTATTATTCCATAGGGTTGTCTTGAAAAAATATGTTTTTTATCGATCATTTGAATACATTTGATTGCAATTGCATCATATATATTTGAATAGAGTAGTCTTGAGCACTATAGCTTGTTTTTGTGATCTTAGCCAACGCTAGTGGAGCACTATAGTTTGCTTAATCATAGGAAACATCCCATGATTTTTGTTGAGGCATTTCTACATGCATATTCACAACAATTGTCTTTCTTTATTCTTCTCTTTATTTCATAAACCCAGGTTTGAAATGCCATAAGCCACATTTTTTTTTTCTTTAGATCATTCATACAACCATTCCAGAGAACCAACCGCTATTGAAAACCAAAACAAGTGGAGAACAGAGCAAATATTGAAGAATATATATTGTAGATATTAGAGAAAGAGGTCATCTTGTCTAGCTAGTCACTAGTTGTGCATGGAATATTTGGCTAGTCACTAGTTATGCAAATATTACTTGCTTTGATGCTAACTTGACATGCGACATCTGTTTAGAATTCTTAGGCTCAAATGTAATTATTTAACATGTGGCATCTGTTTAGAATTCCTAGGTAGGGACTATTTACTTTGAAACTATTTCCCTTGTTTCATTTGGCCATTGAAATCTATCTCATACCCATGATACAAATGCATACTACAAATACCATGGAACCATCAATGACAAAGTTATTGTTGTTAATTCATTATTTTCATTTAAAGAATACTTGTCAATAAGCCCAAAATAGAATAATAATGCCCTTCATTCCTCTACACTGTAATTTGGTTTAAACATTAATGAAAACACTTGGAAAACACATTTATAACAACATCCTCTTAATCGATAACTACCTTTGGATACTTTGCACGTGAGCATGTACCATATTGTTGACGATTAAAATAGTCGATGAAGTTTTGCCCGCAAAGTGTTTCTAAGGCCTATTATTATAAAAGCTAAATAATACTAGTAGGTGGGACCCCCTTGAATTATTGAAGATCAGATCTGTTCATATTTGATGTTGTGATTATGTGTGACACGGCTTACATGGTTGATGAGATCTTGTTGTTATTGGCTATGATTTGAGCTTATGAAGTGTTGGTTCTTTATGTTACTATGGTCTATGCTATTCATTGATATCATTGCTATCTGTTGTTATGGCACCTGCACAACAAACATGTTAGTGAAAATACATAAAAGGCAGTTTGGAGAAAGGCAAAAATACTATAACAAATGAAAAAAGAAAAGGGATCTAACTCTGCAATTCTACTATACCACATACAGGAAAGGTTAGAATAGTTATGGTTATATCCTAACTAGCAATTTAATGGTCATGCAATTTAATTGAGTTATATGGTCGATGTACATATGGTATATCTTGGAAGGACAAGATATAGGTGGTGGATTTTGACAAAGTGATAGACACTAATGATTATGTGATTTAACTGTGTTATATGGTACGTGGTTGTTTTATGTATGGCATAAGTTAAGGAATATGATGGTAGCGCTATTGGCTTTTAATGAGGTGATGGTTTCGATACATGGTCTGATTAATGGTGTTAATGAAGAACTTGTTAGCATATACTAAGGAGTTAATGGATTGTGGGTGGAGGTGACATGCATTTATTACACATCACCTTACTCCTTCTGTAGGCCGCCACCTTAGTCGGGCTATTCTTCATCCTTGTGCGTTGTGGTTATGCTCTGATTTCTTAGCAAAGGGGAACCGCTCGGCCAACTCACATTTTAAGGTGCTTCGATCACAGGTATGTCTTTTTCTGGCCATCCATGAGTCTGCTCTGTTATGAAATGGATATTGGCTCGGGTGTGTTGGTTTGTGTTTTCCTTAAGTATTGCAACTGTGTAAAATTGTGTTCTTGGAATGAATTGTTGGTGGGTTTCTCTGTGATAAATATTTGAAGTTTCAATGTATTGGGCCATCCTGGGTGTTAGCAACCATAAGGGCTCTCTGTGATCTTGGTTGGTTTAGTTGGAGGGTTTAGTTGGTTTTGGTTGGCTGGTTGTCCTCACGCGTTCGCATCACTATGTCCAGTCTCTGGATTTTATGGGTTTAATGTTTGGAGGCACTTTGCATCACTGTGTTTTGTTCACTGGAGCATTAATTTGTTTCCACCAATAAAAGGTCGCGCAGTGGGTTATTTTGTTAAGTTCTCGGCCCTGTCCTCACTTCAGCGTTGTGGTTGTTGACCGGAGAACCGCGAGGATTATACCTTGCGTGTGTTAAGTATCGTTACTGGCTGAGTTGGAGTCTCGCTCCTCTATTATAGCCCCCTGTCATGGATTTGTTACCTATCCACAAATGAGTCATGGTTCTCTCTGTGTATGCACCGTTGGCCTCGGAAGTTTCACCATTACAAGGAGTTGGCATTGTTTCTCCCTATGTTGGCTACAGAACAAACCCTTAGCCCTCTAGTCTGAAGGTTGATAGAGAAGACTGGCCTGGCGTGTCGGGTTTACTACTTGGTTCTTGTTGGTTGGTTGTATATTGTCAACTAATTTGAGTACAGGCTCGCCCAGTTGGTCATGTGATAGTCGTGTTTGGTATCTAGTCATTGCCTTTGTTATAACAATGGTAAACCCTGCATTGTTAATTGCACATTTCAAAGTACACGATCGTTCTCCTTTTGTTTAATAACTCAGTATTGTTTAATTGAGAGGGTCACAACCTCAATTCGAGTTGATGCGTGGGTATGTGTGGTTGCCACAGCTGTTAGGTCGATTGATTGTTACGACAGTGGTGAAGTGGTTGGTTGATACACAATCATTATCTTTTTGCACTAAGATTATTTGGATGTTTGATTTGGCATTGGTTACGATTGATAAATAACACTCACAGATACTGCATTCGTAGGTCTGGTGTTCCTATACCACGAATAAATGGTCATTGTAACTATGAGTTGTTTTGTTGGGGCCAAACGGTTATTGCAACCCGGATGAATGTAGAAAATCCATCGACTGGATGCATTACGATTATGTGATTGCATAGGCCCGAGTTTTACAGAGCGTGGTTGGTGGCATTTTGATCAATTTGAAGCAATATTGTGTTAGATCGATAGCTCAGCTCGATGGTTAAGTTAACACTGTGTCTGTGTGTTTAGAAATTTAGAATGGAAATGTCGCATCGTGGTGTTTTTGGGTGGTTGCCCACTGTGTATAATATGGATGTTTTGGGTTCCACACTCAGAGGTAGTCACAGGGTTTAAGCACGACTTTGTTGCATCTTGATTATTTGTTCTATGAAGACAAGCATGTTGTTGATACCTCGTCGTGATGGACAACCCAACATGTTAGAGTTACATTGAATTGGGCTTGTATAATGACTGAATTGCACTTGCATATTTGAATTATTCTGTGCATAGCATTTTTTTTTTGAAATGGTGGCTATTGTCTGTTTGTTTAAATGACGATCCGGTTTTTTGTAATTTTAATCTGGATTATTTGGCTGACTGCCACATGTATGTTCAAGGAATGTCATGAATGTTAAAAGATGAGCCCGATTACAGTGACAATATAACTTCATTGCAATTTTTGAAACACGTCTTTGGGTATATTTGATGATTGAAGAAATGTGTGGGCATTGGTTGTATTTGATGATTAGCAGATTGGGAATGGTTACCATCATACATTGAGAATTGTTATAAGATTCAATTTGGATAAATGAAAGGAACAAAACCTCCTTACAGATGATGTAGAATGCATATTGTCTTGTGATGACACTGTGTGGACATTTGATTATGAACAATGAACCAGTTAAATACACAGTAAGTGTTATTTGGTCACAATGATCGTTGGTTAGTGCATCTCCTTTCACATGATGTTTTATGGATCACTCAATTAATTTTATGAACAATAATCACTTTTTCCCCTTCCATTATTTCATTTTCCGCTAATCACAAATCCCATCGCCTTCCCATATTCATTTTTCACTCCTTGTTCTAAGATTGATTACAGTAAAGAGAATTTCGGTGTTAAAGCAGTTGAAAGTGGCAGTGTCTTGTTTGGATTACAATGGTGTTTTATTGGTTTGCTTTATAGTTGATTGTTGTTGTCATTGAGCAATAACCATGTTCTTCTCCCCCTCATTTTATCATGTTTCGCTCAATACAAACCCCTCGCATATCCCATAACCTTTTTCACCCCCTGCTCATTGATAAACAGTAAAACAATTTGTATGGATTGGATTGCATGAGTCTGATACATTGCTGAGCCAATTCTATTTCATATTTTTAAGAGTTGTCATGTATGGTTATTTAAAAGACTATTTGTTATTCAATCATGCATGCAGGAATGAGTTTTTCAGTCGAGGTAGCCATGGCCGAGGAAACAGAGGTAGAGGTAATTGGAACAGAGGCCCAAGAAGGCCAAGGTTTTCCATACATTTTGATGTCGATTCACAAGAGCTTGGCCAATTATTTCAGGCCGGATTTTTCAATTGGATCGGGCAGGGAGTAGTCCAACCTAGGCCTGAAAGGCCTCCTTTCCAAGTCCTGCAAGCCCCTGGTATCCATGTACCTCCTCATGTCTCATTGCAACCCGAGGTTCCTGAAAATGATGGATGACAAGAGATTGTCCACCCGACAGTCTCCCAACATTGTGGTTGGCCCAACTTGTCCTTGGCTACTCCTCCGCCTATTAACCCCATTGTCCAAGACGCCCCTCACCACTCGCCAGTGAAATCCTCCCATGCTAGCAAGAGATTGAAAACTGAGGCCCACCATGACCTTGAAAAAGGAAAAGCCATTGTTGCCCCTTCTTCACCCTCCAATGGCACTGACAAATCTGTGTCTTCTTGGATGCATTTGAGGGACGATTGTTCCCACGTGATCAACGAGATTAGGCCTAAAGGCTCTACACAGCCAAAGGCAAATTCTAGAAAATCGAAGGGTGACAACAACAATCAAGGAAAGATTGCATCACAAAGTGGAAAATATGGCTTTTAGGTTTTATTTTATCTATTGTTTTATGACAGTTGACTTTGGGGATGTTTGGACAACATGTTTATTTTGGATATATGAGTAATATTTTTGGAAATAATTTCAAATATCATGAGCTAAATTGTCAAATGGAATATGTGGATGGGAGTCACAAGGAGGTGTGTTTTGCTCGACTAATAGTTATGTTATGATCGTTATAATTGTTATGAGCTAAGGGGAGTCACAAGGGGTCCCACCTACTAGTTATTATTTATTTATGAACTTTTTTATGATTATTTCTTTTCCTCGTAACTAAATTTTGTTGAGTCTTTTAATTAACTTAACTAATAAGTTGGTTCAACTACTTCAACCAATTTTGAATTGCTTAAAAGAAAAAGGAAGTGGAGGAGGATAGAAGTAGAAGCATGGCAAGGTTTTCTATTTGAGTTTATGTTGAGATAGTGCAGTTTTCATTCATTCATCACAAGCCTAATTCTCTTTTATGATAGCAGGGTCTTATTGTAGACAACAATATTCAGGGGTGAATCACATCATTCAGACACTTGTTTTTCAGAGGTGTTGATCTATCTTTGATAGTCTGTGTAGACTTGTCTGTTTGTGAATTAATTTTCATGACTGACAAAGGCTATTGTGCATAGTCGAGTGGGCAACTATCTGTGGCAAGTCGATCCAACTTTTAGAGTTCAATTTTGGTTTTTTGTCAGAGGTCCTTTTGTATGTTCCATTGGGGATGTCTAAGTTTGACTTTGGTCCAAAATTTCTGCATGAGCTTTTGTAAAGAAAATGACTCTTTGGTGAATTTGAATGAAATAAAGGATTGTTTTATATCTCATCTGTCTTGATTATCATCTTGGTGACTTTACTTCTATCTATACATTTATTTTAGCAACTGATATGTTCAGAAAATTACATAAAAACTAAATTTCCAACAAGTTTTTTGTTGATAAAAGATTAGCCTAAGCACTCGTAATTAATATTTATGAGTTAGGATGTTATTTTTGTTGGCTATAAACATAGGGTGATATTCCCATCTATTTTTCTCTAGCCAAGAAGAGTCTGAAAATGCTTGAGTAAGATCATTTCATATCTTTTCCTTAACACATACCATGTACCAAGCATGTACCATGCATCAACCTGTACTACAACATGTATCATCAACCATGTACCAACCATGTAGATCAACTATGTATATCAACACCATACCACGTACCAACTATGTACATCAACACCATACCATGTACCAACCATGTACATCAACCATCACCATAGACCATGTTCCATGAAATGTGCATCAACCATATGCCAAGAATATGTGCAAAATGTGTACCAAGCATGTATATAGATCACCAACAAGTGCCTCATACATTACCAAAAATGTATCTCAAACAATGTGCCCAATATCCAACACACTCCTCAAACAATGTGCCTCAACCATATACCATATCACTCATGATATGTCTCAATCATGCCATACACCATAACATCATCAACTTGTAACCCTAAAAACATGCATATAAACATACCTGTAACTTTGTAATAGACCCGATGTATGAGATCACAGACCTGTAGACCTCCCTCAACTTCAACAACAAGAGAATAACATCCTCATCAAACAATACCTTAGTCTCACGGGACTAGTTTTGGATTAGTCAGAAACCCTAACTTTCAACAAGCATAACTTCATACCTATAATGAATAAATGTCTGAAAATTGTACCCAATATTCTTCAGTATCTTATCTGAAATTCACCGAATTTTCACTGCTTGGAACATCCTAGAAAAGGAGTTATAGCAAAAATGGTAGACCTTGTTGAATTATGGCTTAATCTAGAGAGCGAACTTGTAGAGAATTCCCCGCGTGAAATATTTGATATCTGGATCTGAAAATTGCACAAAACATACTATGACCTGTACTCTATCCAATGCATTTGGTCTAATTGAATTTGGATCTTCTATGAAGAAGTTATGACGATTTTACCCGGAACACCTGTTTGAGACTAGTTCCAGGACTAGCCAAAAACCCTATCTTCCACAGAGTGTATCTCCCAAACTACAATGACCCAGAAGATGAAATTTCTACCACGGGTAACTTGATATGTCGTATCAATATCCTGTATATTTAACTACCCAAATCATTCTAGAAAAAAAATTATAGCGACAATGGTAAGATGACATGTAAATAACATACCTTAGAACACATCCTCCCTTGGAATTTAGCCCTTCTTTACTTCAACTTCCCTCTAAAAAACACCTTAGATATCCTTGGTTACCTCATATAAGAATCACTTGATCAATTAGATAGATATTCAATGAACTTCTGTGTATTTGTGATGTACTTATGAGAGACTTCTTGAGGTGTATTTATACTTTTTCTAAGTAATCTATTTCCTTAACTTTCAGACCACTTTCCTTAACTTTAGGAACTCTTTCCTTAACTTTAGGGCTTCTTGAAATTTCTTGTTACAACCAATTTACCCTTTCATTAAATACTTGTAACCAACTAGGGGCTTCTTGACCACTCTTCGGGGTTTCCAACTTTATAAGGCCATATCTCCCTAATCGTGAGGAACCACGTGGCATTCCACATATCACCAAAAATGACACGACGAGTACTATTCATCTATGATAATATTACCTACAATTTCATTGTCCTTCATGGAGTTATTACTCAATCACCTTTGAGTCCCATAACCACACCTCTGAGGCTACATGCAAACTACATCAAATGTACCCAACTAACTCATCATCAATCTCGATCATACATATGATAACCAACTATCCAATGATCTCATCCACATCTTTGGGGCTTCTGGACTTGTCCAAGGGTTGACATCAATCTTCAAAATCACTCTCCAAGGCTTGACATCAATGACAACCAATTGTCCAACAAAGGGAAGGTAATATGGTCTCACTTAAAAGCCATTGTCATTTTCAATACTACTACCAATATATAGAGTGGAGATGGTGTAGATACCTCCCCAAAAGTTTGTTTTGAAAGTGTATTACAATGTAATGACCTTCCTTCTAAAATTGAATTTTTTGATTCTGAATATGATAGTTTATGTAATTCATTTAGGGTGGGCTCCATCCTAGGTTACTTTTCCATTAGAGTGCCTCTTGAATTGTCATCCGAAAAATGGATTCAAGAGGCGTGGGAGCCACATCATTGACACTATACCCATACTCACAACTTAGCTAAGGGTTTCTTTTTATTTCAGCTTGTTGACCTATCCCATGTGCATGAAATCATGCTATGAGGGCCTTAGATCTATAAGAATGCCCTAGTGGTTTTTACCCACTCGAGCCATGAATTTTCTGCAGAAAAACCTACCTAGTTAGCTTACCCAATTTTAATGGATTTCGTAGGCCTTCCAATGCAGTTATGACCACCACTAGAGCAGATTGCAACCCCCTAAGGGATTTTATCTAACATCGGTCTAAGTTATTTTTTCACTCCTAGCCTCAATGCAAGGTTTTTGTTAAGGTTAACTTGTTTAAAGACCTTAAGAAATTTGTAGTCATGAGGATTGGTAACTAGAGGCACCGCCAGTTGATCCAATACATCAATTTTCCTGACACTTGATTTTGTTGTCAAAGCCCAAGTCATCTAGATGCAATTCTCTAGTTATGAACTAGGATGACCTAAAGGTCACCTCGCCCACCCAAACCCTTCCTTCTCCCAAAGCCCCCCAAGAAATGAATGCAAGTGAAGGTGTCTGGACTAAATTTTTCTATAAAAACAAAGGTAACGATGTAGCCAAAGTCCTAGCCTTGAAGACCTCAGTGCTTGGGGCTTTGACTCCCAAGGCTACGACCATGACAGACCTATTCGACCACCAACTAAGGTGGCCAATAAAGTGCATTTTGATACCAAGGGCCACTAGAAATAGCCACACCAAGGTGAAGTTTGTTTGTTTGTTTGTTTTTTAATATTGAGGGCCATGAGAAATAACCACAATAAGCGACTCTTGGTGATTATTGGTTGAACTCATCCCTTGCAATTAATCCTTCCATGCTCTCTTAGGCCTCAAGAATAATGAGGTTGAGATGCTAGACATTGTGGGTTTTAATGCAAGTGACCTCATGGAATGTTTGGGGTCTAAATGACCATAAAAGAAAATACATTGTCCACTAGGAATTGACTTCTCTACGTGGGACATATATTCTATGTTTGAAGGTGGTCAAAATTGCAGGGTTTCTAATTTGTATTTCTCAATCCATAATTTGGCTAGGGGCTAAGTACTTTTGTTTTGATCATTCTATTGGGAAAGGCACCATTATTATTATGGTATCTCCATAATTTTCCAGAATTGTCATTTATTGGGGGTCTGACCCATCACGATACTTGTTTGGATTTTACTCAATATGGATGGCCCTTTGCCAGGAATAACCAATAATTATACTTCTATTGACTCAGGTTAGTGTGTAATATTTTAGTGTTGAATTGTAGATGAAGTTCTTGACACCCTTTGGCTTTTTTGTGGGGATTTCAAATGGTTAAGTGTCAAGAGGATAAAGAAGGAGTATTTTTGGTGTGCCTCCCAACTAAGGAAAATAAACCTTGGCTAGGTCTAAAGGCCCACCATGGGTTGTATGACCCTAAGCAATGTCATCGCTAAGATTCTTTAAAGGCTTGATTCACCTAGAAGAATTTCAAGATAGGGTTAGAGCAAATTTACCAAATGATTGATAATTCCCTCATCTATGAGCATAATTATTTTTACTTTTGACCCTTACAAAGGTCACCCAGTTGATGTTGTTGACACAACCACCAACCCATATAGTTTATACTATCATGGGAGTTGAATGCATGTGAATGCCTCACACTCACTTTGTCCTTAATGTTTTGCACCTCTAGAGCCCATGTTTCTTGGTCTATATTTGTTATTATGTTGAACTTGATTCCTAGACCATGCAGGGATAGTTGATGGATAGTATGGTTGGAAGAGGCCATCTCTAGAATGGTCACCTTTTTGGGTGGGTAAGGAAAACAAATTGCTAAAATTCGGTGTAGTTGCAACAATGCATTGCTCAATGAGTTTGAGGGTCTCATGGATGAGTTGCAATAAGTCCCTTACGATGAAGAAAAGGAAGCTTGTGTTGTGAATGTGCTCCATATTCTTTTGGTGGATGATGTTTGCTGAGCAAGAGGCACTCAAGTTTGTGCACAACTTCAATGGCTAAAGACTAGGGACCAACCAAAATCTTTATTTAAAACTCTTTACACTAAGGAAACCAATGAGAATATCTCAACCCTAAAAACTTTCCTAGGCTGGACTTCCAACCAAGAAGGAATTGAACGAGAATTTATAGAGCATTGAATAGTGTTCTAAACCTAAGGCCTCTTCATAGATAGACATGAAGCTAAGCAAAAGTGCTTTGATCTAGTTCCCTATAAGACTACAAAAGATTAGATGAGAGTATGTGAGTTGGCCTAATCCATAGATGAGCTTTCCACATTCTTGTATGAGATGGTTGATGACAAGGCTCATGGCCTTGATGGATTCCCTTGTGAATTTTACAAGGCCACCTAGGAGTTTGTTGACCCAAATCTATTGCATGCGTATCTTGAATCCCTTCACAAGAAATCTTTGGGTGTGGGGATTAATCGAGGGCTTATCAAATTCATTCCAAGGCAAGAGACCCAAAGATCATTACCAATTAGAAACCAATCACTTTGCTAAACAAGTCTTATAAAATCCTACCCAAAGCACCATATTTACATATCAAGCACACCATCCTTGAGATCATTTGCCTTGAATAAGCCATATTCAATTGGGGAGATATATTCTTAACAATATTATTGCAACATGGGAGGGCATGGAGTGGTGTAGGTCATCTAGACTCAACACCCTATTTGTAAAGATTGATTTTGAGAAGGCCTATGACATAGTAGGATGGTCCTTCATTTTGGTGATGCTCCAAGCTCTATGAATTGGTCCATCTCTCAACAACATTGAAACCCTTTTTGTGAATGCCTTGATGTGTTCTATTATTAACAAATGTTCCTATAAGGAGGTTGCGAATTTCAAGCCAATAAGGGTGCCCCTTAGTCCTAAACCTCTATGTGTCGGCGGTTGAAGCTCTAGACTACTCAATTAGCTTGAAGGTGAGTTTGGGTCTAATTATAGGGATTACTTTGCAAAAACTAGAGCTCCTTCTTGACAATCTCAAATGACTAGACTTCATAGGAGTAAACAATGTAGTTTTTGGACACCTTCTTTGTAGCCTTGGGATTAAGCATTCAACAAGCTAAATACATTGTTATATATGATGCCAACAACCTATGCTCCCTTGGTTGGCTTCCCAAAATTAGTTGTGGATTTACCCAAGTCAGTGTTCAAACTTTGGGGCACACCATTTTTCTTGTAGGCATTGATCTAAGTGGCTATCTAGGACCATCTCAGAGGCCATCTAAAAAATTCTCTTGTTTCTGACAATTTTTGGGTCTTGAAATTTTGACACATTATTTAGGGATTTCCCATGCATTTTTCATCCCAAATATGCACAAGTCTTTTAATTTTCTTTCCAACGAGCTAAGGAAGACCTAACACAGACAAATGAGTGAAAAGTTATAGTCTTGACAAGGCTCCCCTTGTCTCGAACAACTCAAGCTTGTCCAAATCGACATCCCCATTTAGTCCTTATTTTGTGCCAATGTTAAGGTTCTTGCATATTACAATTTTTGCCTCTTGAGTTTTCCTGGCATTTATAAAAGACAGTTTTACCATCTTGTTATGGGATTTTTTCAAATGAACATAGTTGACACATCTCTTCTAAGAGATAAGGTATCACCATTCTAGCCAATTTGTATTACTTTGCATGTTGCAATGTTTTCATTGTTTCGTTCATTAATAAAGTTTTAATTTCACTGTATTACTATGTTCTTGGTAACATCTCTCACCATTTATTGATATCTTCTTTTTTTCTCAACATATTATGTATTAGACATCTCCTAAAGACCTATGGGAAGTGATGGTGCAACGTGTGGAGAATAAGACAACTAAGTGGATCAGTAAGCCCTTTACTATAGTGGTCAAATTCCAAATTTGCACCAAAATCCTAGCCACGACTCATGTATACTATTCATCCTGGTAGGTTCTATCCAAAGCAACATAATCATGCTAAGAAAAGGCCCTCAAGAATTTTTAATGGGCCAAAGTTGACAAAGGGAAAAGGGTTTCATAGAGTTAATTGGGAGCTTTGTTGCTCTCTAAAAATATTTGGGGACTTGGGGTATTATTTGAACGAGGGTCCAAGCTAGTACTATGTCCCAAGTGGGTGGTTAGAGATGTGGAAGGTAAGGAAGTTTGGAAAGTCCTTCTAAGGCATCTCATTTGTCAAGGTTTTCCACTTGGAAAGTGTCCATGGCCGAGGATCTCTCTACAAACCCTCTTTCTCACTCGTTCTCATGTTAAGATCTTTGGTATTCTCGTTGTTAAAGAATTTGGAAAACCTGGGAAGCCATAAAACCCTTCCTCTCTTGGAAGGAGGCATCTCTTTTGTGGGACTTGCCATTCAATAATCACTGCCTTCGGTAGTCACATTTGATTTTTGTTAAAGAGAAGCCATTGGTAGAAGTCCTCTTAGTTCTCGACCTTACAACTCTTCAAGCAAGGTGTTTGGTTTGCCAATGATATTTTGGATGATCCCTCCAAATCTTGAGTCTATTAGACCAAGGTTAAGAAAAAGTTTATCCATGTATATATTGCTCTGGAAGAAGTTTATCCATGTATATATATTGCTCTTATTAATAGTGGAAAAAAACTTTATTAAAATAAATAAAAAATAAAGCTTTATTAAAATAAATCAATGGAAAGTGGAAGCACACTCCAAATTCTCACTATATGATGTGGGAAAATGCTTGAAATTAATTTACTTGGGTAATTATTTGGGTAAAATCCTTGTTGAGATGCCTCTCACACAGATTTGATCCTGTCACCTAACGAATTGATTATAGATTTGTATTTAAAGGAATTACCAATCATCCAAACTGTCGTCGATGATTCATTCTGTCTGTGAAGCAATATTTATTATGTCTCCAGGTTGACTTCAAACATGTCGGATAAGAGAAACTTAAAATACGATGGGGGTTTCGCGGTCTCCAAAACCCTTTCAACCGAACTCCTCTTCTTGTATGCACATCCCACTCGAGAAACGGGTTCTTCTTCTGTGCCATTTCGACTGCCCCAATGTACGTGTCGCTTGTTCAAGCACTAGGATTCCACGGAATGCCGCAATTCCTTCCTTTTCACCTGCTCAAGCACTAGGATCTGACATTGCCAGATGTTTTCCTACTGTCTTATTTCTTACATACATTGGTGCACGCTTAAAACTGACATTTGAAATTACTGTACTGCTGGCGGACTGGACGTTTGGAGGCATTCTTGTTTCAACCGAATTCGCCAACCGACTGTGGAATTTCCACTCCCGGCGTGTAATAGTCACAACATTCATTCAGTTGTTTTTTCATGAATACTGCACCTTAGCCTTTTCAGGTCATCGTTTTCAAGGTTTCATTCCATTGTTCTTTCAATGTGTCTTTCAGGGCTTTCTTTTCGGGTCAATTTTCTAGAGACGGGCTCTCTGCAAAATCACCCGGTGGAAAACATCTGGACTTAATCTGTTACGAGGTAAATCTTTCTCGAAAAGAAGATCATCTTCATTATTTTGCCAGAAAACTTTATTCAGGGTACCAATATTGCTGCCTATCTAACCTTTGCTGGGCTTTTTAAGGTATCGACACGGTTCTTTTATTTAAGCTGAGAGAGAATTTCGTTTATGTTTTAGGCAGGGCAGTAGTTATATGGATTCGGTTCCTGCTCCATCTCCATCTCCGTCTACGGCTCCCAACCCTGTCTCGAGTGCAAACAACAAGGCCATTTTTGTACCGCGCATTCCCCGCAAGAATGGTAAGAAGAGGCATAGAATGCGTGGAGTTATTACAGATAATATCCCCAGGAACCAGTCCAATTACCATCACAATACATCCCTTGGTAGTAGCGGTCATCCTAATACATTTCGTAATGATGACATTGACCACGATGATGGCCGGTCGATTAATCCAGCCAGGTCCCACGAAATCGCTGAAAAAGCCCTAACGAGAAAGAATAATACTTGGCATCGGCAACAAACCCTACCTCTACATGGTACTACTACAGCTGAATTAGCTGATACTTGGGCCAAAGGACACCTTCGTTCCAATGCAGAAGACACCTCAAGAAATGACAGACAGTTTAATGGTCCAACCGGGAGTGGTTATTCATATCCTCAATACGACAGTATCCAGTCTCAGCGAGACAATTGCTACAGGCTATGGAAGCAGATGGATGCTGCCTACGATGCCAGAGAATGGTATGCAGTAAATTACCTGCTTTGATGGCATTTACAGTTTCTTGCAGCTTAAATTTGCACTTGGTTGAATAAAATTCAAACATAAAGTTAAATGTCTGTCTGAAAAATTGGCCTGTAATGCCATTCTTATAACAGGCATCTTTCAAAGAAGGAGGAGGATCTTGCTAGGCGAGAACAGGCCGTTCGAACTCAGGAACAACTTATTACACACTGGAAAGCACAGGCACAAGCTGAAAGATTAGAAATTGCTCATATCAGGCAGCAAGCAATAATGCTGAAAGAGCACGTGGATGCAGAAAGGTGCAAATTGGAAACGAAGGTATGCTTATTTCATTTTGATTTGCTTCTCCCATGTTTTTCATTTGATTTGCTTCTCCCATGTTTTTCATTTTGTAGTACATTGTCTTTTGCCTCAGTTTCATGCCCATTGTCTAATGCAGGCAAAGAGACCAGAGAATATAAAGTCAGATATGGAGCCAATGTGCAATCAGATTTCTTTAGCTGTAAGATTTTTTTTCTTTGCCTTCTTTGCCACTATCCCTACACTTAACAACAGTTACTGTGTGAAAATACTTTACCAACACTATTCTAGATATGTTATTAAAAGATCGAAGTAACATTTCAGTTACAAATGCAGATCAACAATAGTATAATTTTGTGGATTTGTATGAAATATCATCCTAAACACGAAAGGAATGCCAGTTATAGAAAAACAAAATATAAAAGTTCATTTGACCCACATCCATGAAAAGAGCTTACTTATGTTATATAATAATTTATGTATGAACTGTAATCAATTGGTGTAAATAAGGTGAATGTAATGAAGCCTTTGTTTAAAGAAATAACGAAGAAGCAGAAGTGGAAGTGTGCTTTCTAGAGTGTGTTCCCAGACGAGAGAATGCATGTCAAAGTCAGGGATTCCTGACATGCTCCCAACCAACATCTTCGTTGCTTTTTCCTTGACTCTAGTTGTCTTTGTTATTGCTCGTTGTTGTTTTTCAAGCAAACTTATTATATACATTGCATAATTTAGGACAGATTCTTCTTTTTTTTTTCTGAGAGAATTTGCTAGAGCAAGTGAGAGAATGCACAATTTGTGGAGTGAGGCATTTGTTATAAGTATGTAGACTATGTAGAGTTGCAGAATTATAGGCATGAACATGCAAACTCGTGGACTAGAACAACTTAGAAATGGACAAACTGTGAGTGAATGCTTGTGATGAGTAAGTAGACTATGCATAGTTGCAGAACTGTAGGTAATCAACATGCAAATTCATGGATTCCTGGGCTTGTGGATAAGTGCAATGTGAACTTTGCAAAGTGTGGACGTGTGGATGATTCACCCCTTACAGACTTTTGGGACCATACTATTGGGTTGGAAGCATAGTTATGTGGTAGGGTTTACATATGGTTGCTTTTTACCCATAGTTGATTAGGTTTTCTGAGATATTAAAATTTCCCATGAGTGAAAATGTAAAACATGTGTTTTACCAGAAGTGCAAAAAGCAGTTGTGAAATGTTCTTAAAAAATTATGGACAAGATGCCTCTCAAGATGCTTAACATGCTGAGCATCTACTACCTATCAAGAGGTGGAGCATCGATTGACACTTGGAGGCGTGTGGCCAGCCTTGACTTGACAACCACAACTCTATCACTTTACAACGCTCACCTTGCGGGACTTGCCACTATTTTGAGGAATCAAACCTGAGTGGGGGCTATGAGATTGCCTTGATCTCACTAGCGCAACATACCTCTTGCAACATGTTTACCTGAGGAATATTTACATTTAAAGCTATTGACTTAATGTTGATTAATAATTGTCGCTAGTGGGTGAAATTTAGAAAAATTAAGATCGACTGTAAATTTTTAGAAAATAAAAGATATTGCAAGTGACCAGTTCAAAACATTTTGCGTTTTGCAATTTCTTTCCAAGAAAACCTCGTGGGAAATTGAAGGGATGCCTTACTAAACCCATTGGCCTAGACTAGTGTTCCTCACTCAGGGGGATTTGGACCAAGGCCTTGTTGGCATAGAACTAGCCCAGTGACTAGCAACATTTGTGACAACCAGTTGAGCTAACCCTTCGGGCTGCTTGATGGACACACACACACATATTCTTCAAGGAAAACCTTACGGGGAAACCCAAGGGATGCTTCCCCACATTCTTGGATGGCATCCCTAGTAAACCCATTGGTGTAGACTATTGCACCTAACTTAGAGGGATTTCAAAATTTGTCATACATGATGATAAAAATTCTAAAAAAATTTAAATATAGTCTATGAGAAAAACATTTGCAACTATAGTACATCATCATCCAAATGATAGATCATACGCTATGTCCAATTGCCCCCCTTGTACAAGATCCTGGCATAAAACTTGAATCTTCATCGTTTCTACTAATTTTCCCCTTTCTACCCTCGGTGAAGATTGATGTCCAATCAAGAGGCCCTCTAGATTACTCCTTAATGAGCATAAAGTGGCCAATCATCATTGTCGTCATCCATGGACCCCTCATGATCCCACATCCTATGGCCATTAAATTTGTATTCTTGCTGTGCTTGGGATGAAAGATTGTCATTTAAATGAACATATATTGGATCCTCTACCTTTTTGTTTCCTAGCTTGTTATGCCTCACTAAATGGATGAAACCGTATTCATTATCTCAATTTGTAGACATCGTCGTCTCTATAAGAGACTACTTCACTTTTAAGAAGTGTCACGTACTCATCCCCTCTATAGCCTTATGGAGGGGCACTTTTTTTTTGTTTTCCTGATCAAACTTAATCACTTTCATTCGACTTAAGCCTTGTTGCATTTGTCGAAGACCACATGCAATGCCCCTTTTATCTCCATTCGGCTAGCCCAAAAGATGCAACCATCGAGCCATTGGCTCTCTTTCAAACATAACACATAGGAATCTATTTGAATGACACCTTGATCCTTCATTCGAAAGATGCACATGCTTACCACAAGGCACACATCGGATCATCGACCTTGTTTAAAGGTCGACCCATATTCGAATGACATTTTGATCCTTCATTTGAAAGACACACATGCTTACCACAAGGCACACATCGGGTCATCGACCTTGTTTAAAGGTTGGCCCATCAGGCCGCTTCAAACAATCACCCCTATAGCAAAATCATTGCCGTCAGGTCCTTTAGAAAGGTCTCCTTGATGGCCATCTATTGCCCCTCTTCGAATGTTCTCCCCTTTTTGAAAGATTTTCCCTTTGCCATTAGGCCTTTTCAAAAAAATTGCTTGATGGAGAAGCCATCAATGATTAGGCCTGTTATCGCATAGTTTGTAGTTGGAGTAAAGGATGGATGGAAGAAAGGCAAACTGGCGAAACTGAGACTATCCTACCACTGTCACCTCGATAGGATAGCTCTTTCTGTTTAGGGTGGTAGGCCCAGGCGAGACGTCCTCGATGACCTGGGGTTTTGAGAAGGCAAAGGCTTATAGCTAAGTAAAGTTTCCCCCTCACAAGTCGCTATCGATCAGAAAGTCCGGCTAATCAACCAATAAAGATAAAGATAACCGGAAGTACAAATGATAACCAAAAGTGTACCTGCCCGAGACAAAGCAACTAGAAAAACTATGTATGTGCAATATCACTTGCTTGGTTAGTACTTCATATAATTAAGGACTTTCTAATATAAAGCAATTTGATAGACAATATCAATGAAGCAAATCAGTGATGTACAATAGCAATGATTACAATATATTCACTTCACAATAAATGCTAAAGAAGCTTCACAATGAGCAATAACGATTTATCATCAATGTCAAATACTAACATTCATCAGAAGCAACGACTAGCCAATCTTTCAATTGCTCAATAAGGATTTAAATGCTGCAAAGTACTAATATAACTTAAAGGATGATAGCATCATTAGGGTTAGTAGGTTATTCTAGTCTAAGCTAGGGTTAGAAGGAGTTAATGATTGTTCAAGAGTATTTGGAAGTTGTGATCAAAAGCAATCAAGTACAAGGTCTTAGATCAATGCGCTATTAGGGCAAATGGAGTCAAACTAGCTGCAAATGTTGAAGGGCCGAAATGATAGTGGTAGGGCCAAAGACAAGAGGGATATGATGGTTGAAGTGTTGCTAAGGCAAGGCTTCAACCTATCAACCCTAGGGGAAGACGACTCACTAAGGTTAGAAACCCTAGGCCTTAGTGCGTCTTCCTCCTTCTTTAGCTCAAAGGGGAAAGTAAAAACGACTAGCTAGAAGAGTAAAAGGTAGAGTGTAGCTATGGCAAGGCTCTAACATCTATCTTCATCAAATAAAGTGGCTCTTAGCATAACTTAGTAGGGACATGAAAGAAGGACACCAACATGTGCTTATTCCCTAGGGTTTAATCCAACAAATTTCATTAAAATGCAAGTAAAAGATACCATAACCATTCAAAAAAAGAAGAATTGCAGAAATTCACTTATATTCATCAACAATTCATTAAGCCAAACCCTAGTTGTAAACCTTCCACCAAGAAAATGCAGAAAATGGCCAAGAAAGAGCCTCCTTCAACAAGTACGCATCAATATTTCAGCCAAAAACCCTAAATGAGGGCGCAAATTTCAGACCTCACCAAGAGTGAGTGAAAGATGATGATCAAAATGAGAGTTAAAACCCTCAATTTATACAGTAGCAATGACCTTAATTAAAATTTAGGTCACCAAAAGGTCGACAAGGCCAAAATACATAATAATACTGTTTTACATTAAAATGTCACAATGAAACCCTAATCAAGCAAATAATGAGGACGTCATGCCCTTTTAGGGTGACGTTAGCCCTTTCTAGGGCAAATGTGGCCTCTTGGAGTAAAACGTTAGCCCTCCTTGGGCCTCTGGAAGCTGCCACACTTGCCAATCATGCCACAACTGCCTCCCAAACTCCCATATCATTGGATGACGTCATAGGAGGCCATAGGTGACGTCATGGGCCTTCCAAGGTCAATGTCCCAGTGGAGAGGGCACAACCCCCCTAGGTAAGGCTCTGCCAAGCTGCCTCTGTGGAACGTCCTCCTCTTCTCCGGTGCAAACCCCTCTGTCCTGTCTCTGTCTCTTGTTGGGGTCTCAGCGTCCATCTGGTGGGCTCTTCAGCCCCATGGAGGTCCGAACTAATCATCTCCCCATGTGTACCTGTCGAATGTGGTACCTGTCTGTTGGGTATGATCTTGCACATCAATAGATACGCCCTCCATGGGCTCATAAGTCACAAAGATCATAGCAATGTCAATCACATCCAATCATCAATTTTATTAAACATGTGCATAAAACCCCTTTTACTTAGTCAAATGCTCAAAGACATTACACAAATCTGCAAGCCAAGTTTGGAGAAAGTGACAGGGAGTCCTATTGGGCTAGTGTTCATTGGATGTGGGATGTTCCCGGGAAAAATCAAATCCAAGTCATGCTAGTGGATGAGGTGGATAAGGGATGTCTGGGCAAGGGGTGTAGTGATAGTAGGGAAATGCAATGGCTTACCTGTGGGTGCCTTTGTAGAAGGTGAGTTGCACCTGTCCTGGATGCAAATGTTTCCAAGCCCATTCAACCTTTTATTCTTTATTCTTTATTGCTTTTTCTTTCAAGAAGCTAATCAGGGGACACTGCCTTGGCGTGGTGACCAGTGGTGGTAATGTTACCCACAAGCACTTTCACAGAAATGAGAAGGCTGGCTCGTGCTGAGACCCCCTTTCTCTTGGTTGGCTTGTGATGAGACCCCCTTTCTCTCGGCTATGCCACCAAGAGCCACTACCCTGGCGTGGTAACTAGCTGCTAGTATTGTCATACCGCTAGATGCCCATGGACCTAATAGGTTGGCTCGTGATGAGAACCCCTATCCTCTGACTAGGCCTTGTTTTTTGATTATTTTTATGGGTCCCTCTTGTTTCTTGCTGAGAATCCTTTTACTGCTTTCTCGGGGATCCCTGGGTGAAGCATCTTGAGGTTTTATTTTTTAGGCTTTTATCTTTTGCCAGTTGCTTTTACCTTCTGGGCCTTTAGCCCCTTCTTCCCACAAGGCAAGGTGCAACCCTTAAATGATTGGCCAACCCAATGCCCGGACCAATGAAATAGGATGGATGAGTGGGAAGCAAGATGGAAAATGGTAAGTATGACGGGGGCGGACGATGACTTTTCAGAAATCCCCCCAGTGGCAACTCAAAACCTATGGGCACAAGCTTACTAGGGCATCCTGTCATTCCCCCCAGACATGGTCAAGTGGAGAAGAATAAGATCCAAGCACCTGTTAGAAACAAAAAGAACTAAATGCACATATTCAAAGGTTTTGAGGATCAGAGTGACACATACCATGATACCCAGACTCATTACCTCATGGAGCAAGATCCATCTCTACTACAGGACCAAGTCGAGATGATGGATGCTGCTGCTGCTGACAAAGTGGAGGCGCTGAAAGGAAGAAAAGATGGGCCCTCCAGGGCCATGCTCAAGTCGATCTGGCTCTCTGAACTCCATGTCTAGGACCTGTTGGCCTCGAGACATAATATCCTTAGTTATCCCTAAAGTGGGGGGATAACAAGGCCCTTTCGTAAGAAACACACACACACATGCACATGCCATCGTGCCTCCTTCAAACAACCCATCAGATGTTTTCAAAAGATGTGCTTGATAGGTCATTGGGACATTATGAAAGAATCCGTTAGGCCTCTTTCGAAGATGTTCTCGATCGAAAGATTGAGGCATATCAAGCCACCTTGAAAGACGTGCTTCCTCTGAAAGCTCTTGATATACCATTGGGTGTATTTGAAAGAACATCTTTCGAAAGTCCTCAATAGACCATCGAGCTTCTTCAAAAGAACATCTTTGGAAAGTCCTCTATATATTATCAGGCCTCTTCAAAAGAACATCTTTTGAAAGTCCCTAATAGATTGTCAAGCATCCTCAAAAGGACATCTTTTGAAAATCCTCGACAGACTATTGGACCTCTTTGAAAGAACCTCTTTTGAAAGATAGAAACAAGGCCTGATCAAACATCTTCCAAAGAAGAGCTTCATCGAGCCACAAAAGGGCTTTCGGCCTATTCGAAAGTCATTTACACACTTACGCAAAGCAGTTGATTCAAATGATCCTCTTCGAATAAAAGGGACCCGTTGGCCTATCTCAAAGGAATCATTTGAAATAAAAGCAAGTGAGGGCTAGAATGATCGTCGTTCGAAGTTGACACTTTGAACTTCTAACCGAAAATGGGCATTGTCCCAACTTCAGAGTAACACAAAAAAGGGCTCTCAAACCCATTTGAAGAACACTTCAAATATAACAAAAAGAGACTTGTAGGCCCTGTTGACCGCCTCTTCAACTAGGAGGTCAACTCTATGTGCCATGAAGTAATGCATCATCAGATGCTAGTATGTGGAAGACAGTTTGGTTCTACTAGGCAATTTTTGCCTCCAGCACAAATTTTGTAAGCGGGATTACCACACCCCTACGTGGGTTAATATTGTAATAAGTCTACATGGATCATGTTAGGTCAGTTGCCTTAGGGTTTCTTCATTAGGAGAGTTCCTTTCGCTAAGTGTTTTTTATCCTCATGAGGTTAATGTGGCCTAACCAGCCGGGTTAATCTCCCTTGAGTTTTTCACTCCCACCCAATAAATCCTCCAAAGTGGTGAAAGGCGTTCTAATGAAGTTATTCCTAGGTACCTAGTGTTTAGGAATGTTGTAAATGACCATGTCAGACAGCGCGCGAAATTTCGCGGAATTCCGTCAAGTATAGCTAGGTTTTTTTTAAGGTTCCGAATTAATTAGTTGATTAATTAATTAATTAATTCTGGATAATTAATGTAAAATTTAGGTCCTGGGATTTGCAATGGGGGTATTTGTACTCAAAAGAAAGCCAATGAGACCCCCTGCACCCGTGGACCAAGTTTCAACTCAGTCGGACAAGTTTTGCTAGGTGTTTTACAATAAAGCAGGAGTTTCGGGAAAGCGACAGACACAATTACCAAACCGAACATGGGAAAATGTAATTTTGTAATAGTGGATAGAATTAAGTGAAGTAAGGGGAAAATAATGTGAGAGATACCCCAACTAACCATTTCCTAACCCTTACCCTACCCTTTAACCCCCATTTAATTAAAATGAATTTAAAATTAATTCCCTACCTTGAGGCTCCCACGTCCCCTTCCCACATGAGCATGTAATAATTCATTAATTAATTTAATGACTCATTTTAGTAGATAGGATTATGGGTCCCTCTCCCTCCTTTCTTACTTACGCCCCTCTCCTCCATCATTCAAAACATGTGAACTCTCACACATGCTTCCTTAACCTCACGCTCTTCCTTACGTACCTCTCCCACGCGAATATGGTTTTCCTCTTTAATTTGAAATGTGGGTCCCTTTCTCCACTCTTACATTTCTTCTACCACTCACATCCCATTAGGGAGTGTGTCCCACAAACTCCCCCACTCTCCAACCTCACGCACCTCATGCTTCGTGGACTCCGTCCCCAGCTACGCACCACACTCCTCCCTTCCACTCGTACGCTTTACTCCCTCCACGTCCCCCACACCTCACGCTTTCCCTTCAACTCATGCTTTCCACTCAAGCTACCTCACACTTACCTATTTTAAACCTACGTTTTCCTAAATGGGACTTACGCTTTCTCTCTTGAATAAAGTAGAGAAAGCACTCATGATAATGGGAAACATCACGTTGAAGGGGAAACTCCCTTTGCAATTTAATGACTCATTTAGTAGATAAGTTATGGGCCCCTCTCCCTCCTTTCTTACTTACGCCCCTCTCCTCCATCATTCAAAACATGTGAACTCTCACACATGCTTCCTTAACCTCACGCTCTTCCTTACGTACCTCTCCCACGCGAATATGGTTTTCCTCTTTAATTTGAAATGTGGGTCCCTTTCTCCACTCTTACATTTCTTCTACCACTCACGTCCCATTAGGGAGTGTGTCCCACACAGTCCCCCACTCTTCAACCTCACGTCACACACTCATGCTTCACGTGGACTCCACGTCCCCCATGCCCCACGCACCACACTCCTCCCTTCCACTCATACGCTTTACTCCCTCCACGTCCCCCACACCTCACGCTTTCCCTTCAACTCATGCTTTCCACTCAAGCTACCTCACACTTACCTATTTTAAACCTACGTTTTCCTAAATGGGACTTACGCTTTCTCTCTTGAATAAAGTAGAGAAAGCACTCATGATAATGGGAAACATCACGTTGAAGGGGAAACTCCCTTTGCAAGCTGGTACGTGGGCCTCTCTTCAGCCT